>JAZHYW010027564.1:0-70105 GCA_037355805.1 Ixodes ricinus | reverse complement strand
TTATGTTCGAAAAAAAAACTTCACCTTGCCAAAAAAAACGCTGAATCCTGCAGCTCACAAAAGAGTGGGAGCATACATTGCGAAGCAGCGGGACCAGAATTCGCATTTCGAGCGTTAAGAAGGAACAAAAACGAACGAAAGCGCGATGCTGTGGCGAAAAATCACAGTTGGTTTTACCTACTACTCTTCAGTGGACTTGCCCCGTATAAATCACCATATGAATTATTTTTTTCTACAACAGCGCTTTTGTCACCATTGTTTTTGATTTTTTCTTCGTGCAGTTGTTGTTGTTGTTGTTTTTTCTGTTCTCTTTCACTTTCAGGCGAAGTTAGATCCTACCATGCTGCGCTTCACAAGTTGTGTGAGAATTTACAAAAGATATTTGCCTGACATTTGTTAGCCAAATTCGCCTTTTATTCATTCGCGTATTTTGTTATATATTACCTGCAACGTATATGAGGTCCATTCATAAAACAGTTTTATAATAAAATAACGTCACAACTGTAGACTCAGGTCTGCGCATTCGAGGAATGGTTCTGCGCACCTTTCGAACTTTGCTAAACACTTTTTCTCCACACCGACAGCCGCGTGACCCACGTTGAACACCTTTCTAACTCGAATACACTTTCTGACTCGAATAAGGAATCACCAATACGCATACCATAGCTAGGTATGTAAACACCCTTCACTCCAAGATCATCATTCTCGTCGGGTGATGCAATATTCTCATTGGCTTCTACCGTGATAAAAGAAGACCCGGATAAACTTTTGATTACTAAAGTAGATTTAAATGAAATTAGTCTCGCGAATCTCATTCCTACTGTGTATTTCTTGTTTTATTGGGTTCTTACTTCGCGCTGAAGGCGCGCGGAAATAAGTCCAACATGCCTCAGATGTTTTAAAAGTACAAAATTGTGATCCACAAACTGTACAATGCAGTAAGATATAATAACATGATCTATGCATTGCACTCTATTTCCTAATATTGCATTTATTTTTAAGTTTTGTTACGTCGTTTGTTGGTTTTCTTACTAGAGACTCGCTTGCAAGCTTTACCTAGTCAGCAAAAAAGCAAAGGATTTCAAAAGCTCTTAATCGAAACCCGCCGTTTTTCCGTCACAATGTGTAAGGTACAGTCACTGTAACGATACGCTAATCTTTTTTAATTAATGGACTCAAAGAGGACCCAGTGCAAAAACAAAACAACTCAGAATAAGAGACCGTAGATTTTTCGAAAGAGCTTCGGCTATTTCTGCAGAGCCAACATTCATTCCTTTGTTCAGTATTGATCTTGACTCCAGTATTATCATTGTTATAAAACGTAGCTAACGCTAATGCATACTCCGGGAATAAGATATCCGCTGTCCGTTCTTTACTTATTTATTTATTTTATTTTTTGCAAAAAAAACAATAATTAGAAAGCCGGTCGGTCATTTGTGCAGGATTAAAATCCACTCTTCTTCTTTCTTTGACCTGGCCCTTGCCGTTCATTCACTCGGTTCTTTGTCTTCAAGACGGACTCCATTAGGATACCTGGGACCATGCTTCCTCGACGGAGACCCCTTGAGTACATTGGGAACCACTCAGGCAGATTACGCGTTATCCAGAAATCCTGAAACGGAGGCTCGCATTGTGCATTCGTTTTGCGTGTTTGTTTAACGAGGTTGTAAATTTTTAAATACAAAATTCACTGTCAGAGCGCCCTCCCCCGCACTTCGAGCAGTCTTTATGGTAAAAAAGCACTCATGCGGACACCGCACCAATAGGAACATAGGCCGCGGCACCATAAAATCACAACTTAAAAAGGAAAACTTACATAGAATGGGGCAGAAATTTGTTGTTTTATACATTTGTTCCAACATTTATAACTTTTTGAATTAAAGGTAGTTATAAGCGGTTTTCTTTTTTTAATGTGGGGAAAAAATAAAAAAATGGTTACAGAGAAAAGCGAGAAAGTCACCGCTCTGGGATTTCTGGGCTGGCTACTTAATAGAGAAAGAGGAAGGGTGCACAGAGGCTAAATCAAGGTGAGTGTAGCGCTTTAGCCATGCATCTTTTGCTGGCACGAACCACAGGAGCCAAGTCGCACTGCGGGAAGCAAACCGCGTTACGGACACAACCGTGTGACTATAAGCGGCATGCTAATGGACGAAGTGGACTTGCTTAGAAACCGTCGGGCGGTGGCATCCGCGCCCGAAACAGTCATCAAAGTTGGAACGGTCGACTCGTTCAGCCGAGTTCAGCTGCCTCCGAGAGAAGCGCACACTTCCCCCATGGGGCAGTCGCGTCGGGTTCGAACTCCTCGAGACAGAAACAGTGAGTGAGAGAAGTGCTCGGGAGAGGCGGCTGACAAAGGAGGAGGAAGTGGACAAAAGGCGAGAGAGAAAACTCTGGAAACGAGCCTCGTGTTCTGAACTCCTTGGAGTTTATTGGAGGAGGATATGCAAAGGATCGGTCGGCGTGGCAGCTGCGAGACCGCTGTACGAGCGCGTTCGACGCTGTCAACTAGGATTCCTTCGACCGCTTATACCGGTTGAAGGATAGATATGATTCTGGGATTACGTGTTAACACATCCATCGAGCCAGTACATCCACCGAGCTATTACATCTATCGATGGATGTAATGGCAGGGTGGATGAACTATAGCTCGTTGGATGTGTTGACATGTGTATGGATGTGGCTGCTCGATGGTATGTAGCTACTCGTTGGATATAGTTGCTCGATGTACGTAGTTGCGCGATGGATGTAATTGCTCATCCTTCCTGATACGACGCCTAGCGTGCCATTACATCCATCGAGCTAGTACAGTCATAAAAGTCTAGATGTCCGCCATTAGGTTTTTTGCGTCAGTCACATTCGATGCGGAGTAGTAAGTTCGTCTGCTTCTTTGCAGAGGTCGTGGTGATGTCAGGACGCCGAGCTCTGACTGGTTCTGAATGAGGGATAGTGGGTAGACCTCAAGGCAGCTTGTTTTGAGGTCTATTCACTATCCTTCAATCAGAGCCAATCAAAGCTTGGCGTTGACGTCACCGCGACCCCTGCGCATGAAGCAGACGAACTTGCTCTCCGCATTAATATTGGTTTCCCACGGGAAACAAACGGTAAGCCTCAGAACGTTAGTGTATCACAATTAAATTCTATAAGACATTCACAATTTTTTCTCGAGCGAAATAAAAGGTGTGATTTTGTGTACCGTCCTAATTCTATAATAATATTATTATTTAGTCACTTTTGAGGGTGATAAAAGAAGTAACAAATGTCTGATCAGTGTGAAAACAACACACAACGAGCCGACGATGCGTGTTCGACTTTGGAGACGCCGAGGGCCGCAGAAAGTGCATGGCGCACAGAGGGTCCCTTTACTCGCTTTTTGTACATTGAATTTAGCGTATACTCTTCAAAATAATGTGAACTATTCTACAGCATAGTCAAATGAAGAAATAAACCTGCGTGATTGATGGATGCAATGGCGCGTTTTTGTACGAAGCAGCACGATGGAGGTGATGACACGATGGATGTAACGGCACGATGGATGTAATGACACGCTTTTGGACGAAGTTACTCGATGGATGTGATTGCGTGGTGGATTTAATGGCAGGATGGATGTAACGGCATGATGGATGTAATGGCACGTTGGATGAACTGGCCGAAAAAGGATGTAATGGCACGAAGGATGTGCTGGCACTGTGGATGTACGGGCACGATGGATGTAATGACACTAAATTGGACGTAATTGCTCAATGGATGTAATGGCACGATGGATGTGCTGGCCCCAAGCCTGATTCTGGTCATGCTTTATGTAACGCGTACCGGTAACGCTTTACTCGAGCCTAGTTAATTCGTTCAAGTAACGAAGTAACGACCCAGTTACTTTTAGAGAAGCGACGGGTAACGTTTTTTTTCTTACTTTTTGTGGAAGTGATGATTTACCGTATTTAGTTTGCTCTAGAGGGGAACGTGTCCAGCCCAGCCCAGCTCTCAGCCCAGTTCACGCCTGTAATTTGCTCGAAAAGGAAACGCTAGAGGAACCATTAAAAGATGTGCACAGGGTATGTCAGTCCGGTTTTTCAAGAATTCGCCCCGATTGAACCCGTTGAACAATCGAAGAACTATTAACGACGACAAATATTGGAAGCGTCTACTACTGCATGGAAACGACACAATAAGCGTAACGAGAAAATAACGCGTTACAATCAGGTTGTCACAGAGCGTTTCTTTCTAAGCACAATAACGACTAACGTACTTAGTTACGTTTCTAAGCGAGTAAAGAGTTAGGGTGTTTTACTTATTTTATTTCAGTAAGGTGTAGTACATGTCTGGTTCTAGCAAGAGTGCTGTCGCCCTGCACCTGCGGGATCTCGGAAATTGGTTCAAATCGCTCGTTAGGAACGTTGCGTTGCCAGAATAGACGCGTTTTATTAGCTCGCAAATGCTTCACCTATTTTCTGCTTTCTGTCCAAGATTTTTATTTTGTTTTAATTTAGCTCGCCTAATAAATACACTTGTTCGCGTTCGCTTTTTTTGTGGGTATATTTGACGCAAACAAGCATAGAAAGATACGCATTCGAGGCCTTTGTGGATTTACGAGCACAAAACTGTACTCATAAACGGCATTGGGAGTCATGAAAAAGAAGGGCGATCGCGCGGGCGAATTAGAGAAACAAATTGGCCTTACTTATCCTAAAACAGGAAAGGAAAAGAATGATATTTAAAAAAGGGACCACGCACAACATCTCCCAACACAATAGTGTGTTCGAAGACGCGTCCTTTTATGTATATTTCTTTTCCTTCCCAGCCCCAGGTTAAGCTATGTCAACGAGACAGGTGAGAATCACGAGACTCCCCACGTCCTACGTTTCTAAAGCTGACTACAATAAACTATCTAGATTGACTTTTAAAAAGAAAGAGCCCGATCGGTATTCCCGCGCATTAAAATCGAGTATTGGCTGCCAGCGCGCGAGTATAACTTAACCTAGGACACTAAAAGAACGCCGCTAATTCCCTTCGTTTCATCTGTCAATAAATGCAATCGCCAGGATTTAGCCCGTAGAAACAGCAATGCCGAGTCAAAATCAGGGCCTTCTTCACATTCAAATTTTGCCACCCACACGCTGTACATGTACGCGTCAAACACCCTTCCTCTATATTTGAGATTTTCATTAAAAAAGATACAAAATTCGTTCCTTATGCTAATTTAATTTCCGGGGCTTGCAGAGTCGACTCAGCTTTCGCGACAAAAAGAGAACGGAACCCCGAACCGTGTTGTTTGCACTCTGCAAAGCTCGCGTAAGAATTTTCACTAGACACCATGCCACCTTACGCTGGAGCGCAGCGGACGTTACCAGCCATCTGAACCCTCTCGGCCAATCCGGCGCTGAGAACGTATCACGTGACTACGCTGCCCGAGCGTCGCTGAGCACCTTCCCAAGGTCACGTGACACTCGCACGGCATCGGATAGGCTCCCATGGCTCGCAGCGTCCGCTGTGGTTCAGCGTAAGGGGAAACGAAGTATAGTACCTCCCCCTTTTCCCCTCTCGTCTTTTCTTTTTCTGAAGATATTCACCTGGTGGGAGAGTTCGTATCCGAACCATATCGTCTGTCGTGCTTACTCTCGCTTCGAGATGTTTCCGTTTGTATATACAACTTTCCATTTTATATTATTTGTTTTTATTTTTATACAGTATATTTACGATGACTCAACAGCTATACACACAATCTTCACTCGCAACTGCGTTGTCTACAGTCAAGTAGAGACACCGGACAATTTGGGTGGAATTCAACCCTACTCTAAGAAGGTTCTTAGAGGGGTCGTCAAAAATGGCCCGCAGTGTTGAGCCCCCAAAAAATCAGTTTTCATTCAGCTCGTACGAAATACTTTTGTTGTAAGGTGCAATTATTCTATCGGTGGCCACGTGCTTACGAGAGTAAATTGATAAATAGGTGGATTTATTATTTCTGGATCTTCGATGGAATGCCCACATAATTTATATGGGGCGTCTGGAAAAAAGCAAGAACCGTGTTTTTCCTCGACACAAAACCGAGCTACGGGTTGACGAACGCTCAAGCGTGAAACACGTGTGAGCAAGAACCCAGCGACGTTGCGCCGCCGAGCAGTAAGCAGCGCGCGGAAAATCTCGGAGTAAAAAACATACATATTGCGTCGAGTCGCACAGATAGCGACGCTTATCGTTCTTTTAAAACGATTGTAAACACACAAAACGCGAGGGCGCACGTGACCTTGTTTAAAACCTCTTTCCTTATTGCTGTAATTTTTTGTTACGTTACCGAAGTTTTTGTGTCATTTTACTATGATGATCATAGGCGTAGACTTCGGGGGGCATCGGGGCTCGTGCCCCCCTGGTGAAATCCGGGGGGCAGGGGCGGGCCCCCCCCCCCCCGGGCCCCGGCCATGATCCTTACCGAGACGCTGTTTACGTGCCATGTAACGAGCTTCTAGTAGTGGCACGTAAACAAAATAACGCCCACGTTGCCTTTATTGACAAAATACATGGGAAATGGAATCCCAGCATGCTTTCGTTGGCTTCCATCTCCGGTTCTGGCAAAAAGGTAACGCGCAGCACCCCCCCCCCCCCGGGAAAATGGAAAGTCTACGCCGCTGATGATGATCACGGAGCTTAAAATAAAAACAAAAGGCGCCCAGACGAAAAACTCGTGCGGTTTTTCTACCGCTATGTAGTGTTTTACTGGGACAACAACAAAAGCTTCCAAGACGGCATGTCAGAGAAACGTCCAACTTGAACAAGTTTGGACCAAATTTCGCAATCCTATAAGTTGGGCCTATTACGGGTTTTCTCCAAGGTGTCCGTACTTTTCTTTCGACTTTCTCTCGCTTTTCTCCAGACCGCCATTTAATTGCCACAAAGTGCCAGATTTTAGCCAAGGTTCCCACATGAAAACCGAACAACCAAAAGTGAAGCCAAACTTTGACACTTGTTTGGTGATTTAGGCTCAAAATACGCAGACTCGAGAAGGTGACCTGTTAGGGATTTTCAGGCCGTAAATCTTTAGGCATACACCGACTGTTGGTCCAAAGAACCGTGCTACCTGGGTAACTACAAGGCGAGGGAAGCTCCTTCTACCAAAAACAAAAATCAACTTGCTGGCGCTAGGTAGGAAGAGAAAGAAAACAAATTCGATGATTAGATAATCCCGTAGATGCACGTAAAATTGAGTTGCCGTAACAAATGTTTCCGATTGCTAATAGACCGATCTCATCGGGTGTTCGGCGCATGCGCGAAGCCGCCATAACTCTAGTTCCCACGAGGAAAGTGCCCGAGACGGGGTCGTGCCGTCTCGTGCTCTTCACGCGCAAAGCTCCAGCGAGGTTGTTGCACGTGCAGAAAAACTAACGTTCCCTACATGCGTTGCGGCACCGGTGGCGTAGCGAAGCTGGTTCGTAAAATCGATCTATTCGGAAAATATTTCGTTCGAAAGTTATAAAAGATTCTCATAGTTTTTTTTAATAAAAAAATGGTTGCCTTCTTGGTAGGAGACGTGATGTATCTTTACAAATTCGGGGGCATTGTTGTTCGCTAAGTTTTGACATAATGAAATCTAGTCCCAACCACTAGCAGTACTTGTGGGCTAAAACTAAGCGTTCGTTTCTTTTTTTGTTGTTGCTTTTAATAAAACACGACACATTCTTTTATTTTGGATCGACCTGACAGAATATTAGAATCGCGCCTAACTCAAGACATGTTTCCAGACGTAAACATTGAGCTATTTTTCTTTCCTTTATAAAGGGAGCTTATTTTTTGACATAAAAGATATACACAAGCACTTAAAAAATAAATATTCCGAGTTCATTTTATTGTTCTGTTTTATTTGAGTCGCGAGTCGATTCTCAATTACAGCATTTTCGAGCATGTGCACTAGACCAGTACACGGCAAACGAAAAAGCAAGAGTGAACTGTGTTTGTGAGAAAATAAACACACACCGAGAAGTAGGTCGTTCCCGGAATTGCCATATTCATCTTTCCAATTACGAACTTCAACAAAGAACGCAGGTAAATACAAAGAACAAAGAAGTTCTAATAAACGAGGCAAAGCCGAATCCTCAGTAAGCTCAGCTCTCCATTTTACTACCGAGGCCACAGACTCGTCGCAACAAAGATTACAACAATAACAACAACAAAAAAAACAATTCATCACGGTCTACTCCCCTGCGCAAACGCACGCGCGAGGACGTGCAAACAAAGTCGCCAACCATGAACCATTCAAGCCACAGCAGCTGAATGCAGGAGGAGACACTTGTGTGCGCGGAGCAAAATTCTTGACGAGACGCCAGACTCGCGCAGCTAAGGCATAGTTCGGTTTGCCCGCAGGTTACGTTAGCATTGGCGCGATGCATTTCTTCTCCCTGGAAGTTGACACCGTACACGAGCGCTTGCTAACAAATGCATCGCTCGCTGCTCGGCTTTGTGGTCGTTTCCTTAAACGACAGAGATGACGAAGTCACAACGCAGTCGTACTTCGTATGTCACGTGAGAAGCGATTCAATGCGTACTTGCGAGGATCGGTCGCGAGTCGAAGCGGCGCTCTCCAGTATTTTTCGATCTCTGATTGGTCGGTAACATACGACGTAACAGATACCACCTAAAACTTACGTTCGTTGCCAGGCAACACACGCACAGTTGCCTTGAGGATCTTTGCTTTGCTGTTTTTCTCTCCGCCATGGAAACTGACTCATATCTTTGATTGAGCAACGTAATGGCTAGTTGGGCTTGTTGGTTCTTATCTTTTAAAAAAACCTGCAGCGCCGAAAATTTCGGCATTATAGCAGGTACAGTTCATGAATTAATACGCTCAATGAACTAAAAACAGAACATCTTTGATATACAACCTTGGCTGTCAATAGAAAAATACATGAGCATTGAACATAAACAACATTAAAGTTCAATGTTCATTCTGATCAAAGCGCCTCAGAAAAACGGGGACAATGAAGACAAGCCGCACAGTAGCGCTGCTGCGGCTTGAATAAGCAACAGTATAGTAAGAATCAACTTCACTTCGTCACACCATAACAAAAACCGCAGACGTAGCTCATTGCTCTAGGATGCACATCGGCTACGCTAACTCTCGGAATGCAGTACGAACAGCTAGCATAGCTTGAGCTAGCGCTTCTGGTTTTCTCAAAATGTGGTGGCCTTTGTTAGTGGAAACCTAAGAAGTATGCATGTTTCAATACGAGTCGTACCCTTTCAGTCGACAAACTTTGATTAGGATTTTTATGTTGGCCGCAGTTTTTAAGTTTTTACAAGTTTTTCTTTTAAGGATTACGAAGCGGCGCTTATTATTTGGTAATATTCCTCAGAAAATCTTGGAGGCATGTGTTATGGCAAAAGTTACTTGTACGGCATGTATAAATTATTAAAAAAAATAAACTCGCACTATCACGAACTAATTGGCAATTCTTAGCGCCGTCCTCTGTTGTCTTAACTACGAACTCACACCGGTTTTCTTGCAATGTGTGGTTCATAAAACCACACATTGCAAACCTACTTGAACACGTCTTGATACAATGGTGATTTGGTTGTTTACTTCTTTGGGTTTCTTTCAATAAATATTTAGTTGTCACTTCAGCACCCGTCTTGTGTACTTCCCTCCCGTCTCGTTTTTCACGCTGTATTTATACATTGCCTAATCATTAACCAACTCGCCCACATCGCCAATCTGGTTCGGTTTTTGAAAAGACGACGATGCTACCGCACTATGACTGGCCCGGTGGCACTCAAGACGTGTTTCGTACATTTACGACAGCATTAACGTCCATTAGTCATTGCGAAACGCTTCTAGAACTCTAATTACTCAAAATTACAATATATTAGAATGGTTTGAAATCAAGAATACATGAGATACAGCCAACATATATTAAGGTAATATTCTCAGTTCAGAAAGCGCTGGTTGACATGCAAATATAATTACAAGACGCTTGGTTTCGTCCAGAGTTTAATGGAGTTAATATAATAAACTCGAGGGAAAGGTCCCATGCATTTCGGCCTCTCCAGAATGACGGTGCATAGACGTGGATATCGGTGGTCGAAGTTGGTGATCTGTCAGGTCTATATCAGGGTGCAAGATATCCAGGTGGAGAAACGACTCAACTGAAAACCTGCCGCCCGCAGCTCTGCGACCGGATTGTGTCCTCCGCGCAGCTTGTCGCTGGACGCGGTACACTCCATTTCACGATAGACGGCGCGTGGGGCATACGATAGAGCGCAGGGCATTGACTCTCGTGTTTGCATGAAACTCTGCGAGAAAACGCACAATGTCAGCGATATCTTTTTTTAATTTAAATTAGAATTTACTAAATCCTGGGAAATAAAATTACCACACGAATATGTATCGACATTTTTCTTAGCTTTGGCGACTTTTCTACAACGCGCGAGCGGCTGGAAATGTAAAGTCGTGTCCGAAACTTCTGACGTGCTCTTTGCTTTTCTTTTTGTTTGTCTTGCTCGCGAACGCGCTCGGAGCAGAAGAATTTGGTGGTAGCAGACGAAATTGGCCTTTCTCGCGGTGTTTTGGCACCTGGAACGGCCAAGATTCGTAAGGTACGATCCGCTACTGTTATGTTCCGAGCTGTCGGTCGGGTTACATCCCGAAGAAAAAGAACGGGGACATTTAACGCGGGCAATGTTGAGTTCGGTGGACTCTGTCGTGCTGGGCACACTGTGAACGCAGTGTAGTGCGACGTCGTACCGCTGGCTTCAAATCACGTCGAACTAAAACTTATCTTGTTTGCACGTAAACAGCGGAAACTTATAAGCTAGATCGTGGAACATATCTGCAGGCGGAGGGGAATCGACGCCGTCGACGCATTCACGACTTGCCTCAGCTGACTTCTCAGCTCACCTTCCTTTTGTCGCGCTGCGCGACCCCTTGATTATTTTAACTTGTAATGTGAAACTAAGGGCAAAAACAGAACCTATATATTAAATATATTATTAGTTTGCTCAATTAAAATTGCCTGGTTCTTGCCTAGTTTACGAAATGAAATTCCAGTAGGTCACGTTGCCTGCAAAATTAATTATAATATTTAGTTTTTCGTTTCGTTTTTGCGTGGCGCCATCTATGTGGAGTGTCACGAACCTTCCTAAAGAGGGACACAATCGAGTCACCCCATCTGCTCTCGTTTCCCACCTGCCTAAATTACATCCTGGCATGTACCTAGTTCTTTTTGCAGGAAAACTCTGGAATCGTGCATTGTGTATCAATAAATATAGTTTACAAGCGCTCGAGCGAACACCCCTAACCTTGCGTCTGCTTTCTTTCTCTGCTCTTTTGTCGCTTTCTTTCTCGTTCTTTCTCTCGGGGGCCACAGATGTCAGCGCTCAGGATTTGCCGCCTTCTGTTCCCGTTTTAGGGGCGAAGCTCCTTAGGGGCTAGCCCTGTCCGTATGTCCGTCCGCCGTAGGCCGGCGTCGGGTGCTCGTGCTTCTGCTCGTGAGATCACGTGCTCACGAGCACGTGAGCATATGCTCACGTGCTCGTAAAGAGCAAAAAAAAATTGGAAAAAAAATGAAAAAAATTATGACAAACGAAAAAGAAGAAGAAAGAGAGTAGGGGTTCTGAGATACCATCCCATCTGTCTGCTTAAAAAAAGAAAAAAGAAGAAAACCACACATTCTCCTAGTGCCATGAATGAAAAGGACCGAAAGCTCGGCATGTCAGCGCCTCAGCGTCTACGTAGACAGCAAGCTGCTCCGGAGACCAGTGCGCTGTATAAGCTGCTGCGCAGCGCGTCAAAAACGCCAAGCGGACCCGGAGTTGAGAGCTCGGGAAGCGGCGGCAAAGCGTCAACGCCTGACAGCAAGCAGCAATGCCTATGACCAAAATCAGTATCATCAGCACCACCCGAGCTTCGCCCCAATCAACATCATTCACTCACGTGGAGATGTTTATTCCCCTGCTGAGCTAAGAGACGAAAAGAAATGAAACGGGATTCTCAGAGGTTCCAATATTATCAATTGCATCTTCGATATTACTTTGTTATTGTTTTGTTCTAATATAAATGCAATAACAAAAATATGACGCAATATTTTTTGAGATACCATATGCCAAAAAAGAGATCTGGTATAAAACCATTTGTGTAAGTAATTGTGTAGATTGTGCTCCTATTTCTTAAATATAAATATGCAGTTACGATTTGCATTTTTTATAAACAGTGGCCTCTTACGGTAAAAACAAAATTAGTTACTTTTAAAAAATACTTTATCATAATGTTGGTTTGTAGAGGCTTATAGGCGTCATTGCGTTACCTGTGCAACGGGTGATGGGATCGGGAATTGTGGCTCCATCTCGTAGCAACCAGCCACGTTACCACTTAGCGCCGATTAATCAGATGTGCATTTTCGCACCCCTAAAACCAGGGGATTGACGACCACCTCACCAGTACAAAACGTTTCTATGCCCGATAATATATATTGTAATAAACAATATGGTCACAATCAGTGATAAAAGCTGAGTTAAATGACGAAAAAAAAGTATTCAAGCAAACTGTGTTAGCATCGGTGTTCTCTGCATAAGTTCAACTTCGCTATCCGGATTTCCTATATTGCCGGAAATTACAACCTTCTATCATTTTTTTCTTTTTTTTAGACGGCAGCCAGATATTGCTTTTTAGAATATCGTCGAATGCACGAAAAGTTCGAAATATTAGTTCTATTTTACTTTTACAACCCCTGCGTGGTGCAACTGAATTTATTTCATTTCATACATTACTGAGCTCACGTTCTGAAGGTTTATACTTAAAAACAAAAATTATAAACTAAAATGTCAAGATAGACAGCTGTCAATGCGTTATGTGACCCCCCCCCTCCCCCCCCTCTCCCAACATGTTATATTCTGTTCAAAATTATAACCCCCCTCCAAAAAACAAAAAAAAAAATAGGTCAGAATTTGCGAGTCGTTCAAACGGTGAATTTTTAATTTCACAACTGGTGTCAATATTGTTTGTATTTAGTGTCATATTTTTAGTTTCCAAACAAAATGTTAGTCATAAGACCTCTAGCATCGTTACAACGTCGCGCACACCTTTTACATTATTTTCTTTGGAACCAGTGCGCGGACCTATAGCCAATAAGTGGGCCCTAATCGAATCAAGGAAACATAGCACTTGGGTTCTTGCTTGCTTGAGGCATATTTTATGAACAGGAAGACCGAAACTAACGTAGCGCAACTATAGGCTTCTCACACCTGACGTCCCTACCAGTAAGACTCGAAATCCAAACCAATATTGTCGTCTGCTTTCAGTGCCTTGGCGCCATGTTGGAGGCATTCGGCGTCTTATTGCAGCAGCAGTAGTGCCGTAGGGTCATAGAACCGTCTTTGAATAACCACATTTTAGAATATTTCCTGGTCCTAGTCAATCGCTAAGAGGTTCCTCACTTGACGCAACGTGCAGTCCACAAACCCTTAGTTTGGGTACGAAGCCTTTCTGTGGAGATCATAGAGTTAATATAATAATCTATTACCCATGCATTTGGCCGCTTCGGAACGGCGGGCCATAATGCTGAGGACGCCTTCTTATGCACAAAGAAGCAGCAAAACGTCACCTGTAAGGTTCGTACCTTTTTAATTTTCTCTTACTATGCAGAAAAACTTCAGAATCGCGCAATGACAAAATTAAATAAAGTTGACAAGCGCTCGAGCAACTTCAACTTGTCATGGCAGAACAAAAACGCCTAACCTTTCGTCTGCTTTCTTTCTCTGCTCTTTAGTCGCTTTCTTTCTCGTTCTTTCTCTCAGGACCAGGGATGTTAGCGCCCAAGATTTGCCCTGCTCTGCTCCCGTCTTTACCCGCCTGTTCGAGGTATATGAATGGCTCCGGCCTGTCCGTCGGAGCCATTCATAACGCCGTCATACCGCTTGCTCGAGCGTCGCCTTGTCCTGGTTTCTAATGATTTTCGAAATTCCAGAAAAACGAATACTGCTGGCTGTAGCTCCGTTCTCGCCGAACTTTATGGCTGGAACAATTAGTTACTGTGCAACTGACCATTTTAAACCTTGAGTGAGTGGACAAACTACAGTGCGAACACGGCCCTAAAGCGCACAAAACATAGCATAACAGCGACGGATGCCTCCAACGTGGATTCCGGAGGGTGTCGGTGAGATTTGCGAATCCGGTAGTAGCGGTGCATCATGGTCTCATGCAAGAACCCTATCCTCCATTTCCCCCAACGAGGCAGGGTGCCCTAGAGCGATACACTGGCAGCTGAAAGTGGCCTCCACTTGGCCGCCGCCATGTTGCATATTTTGACCACTAGACATGCACGCGACCTTATAGTTTTACGTCCATAATTTAATGAATTACCGCGCGCATATAATTGCTTATTGATCTTTAAAAAGAGTACCGACCAGATAAGAAAACTCGGGTAGATTCGAAATTCTTCCGCTAGATTTCGTCAGCCGTGGTGCTGTATTTTAGGTTTTTAGCGGGGCTAGACACAAATCTCTGGGGCTAACAGTATAAAAAAATATTTTATTATGATTTTTACAGCAATCGCAATACAAATTTCAGCTCCGTTTTGCGTAAATACTCAGGATTTTGGTACGGTCACGTGATCAAAATTGTACAAAAGGCCGCCAGCTAAGCGAGGGTCACTTTTGCCTGGTGAACGGGATACCAGTTTATCGCTCGAAGCCCCTCTACCTCGTTGATTTCCCTTAACATAGACTGCAGTGAACGCTACGATTCATCCCAGCCAATCTATCGCTGCGAACGTATCACGTGACTATGGCGCCTCGCGCGTCGCTGCCCGCTCTTATACAGGGTGCGCCAGGAACGACTAACGCATTTGGCACGCCTCGCAAAATTCCACTTCTAAACGTACACATACCTGAAAGTGGGCTCGCGAACGTGATTTTGCGAAAAGATTTTTGTCTAATTTTTTTTCCTCAGTTCTGAAATAGGTAAATATTTAAAATAATAAAAAAATCGGAGGCCGTGTATTTTTGATGTCCATACACCAGCCTGTTTGTCATCCGCACACTGGTTTATGAGCTCGCTTTCGGGTGACACGCCGAACGAAAAAACACTAAGAACCAATTGTAGAGGCTGGCGATGAGCGAGATAATTGCCATAATTAATACTTTAAACAAAATATACGAACGATGACCACATGGGAGAGCTCACAAAACAGTGTGCAGACGACGAACATGCTGTAAAAGATATATAAAATGCACGGCCACTGTTTTCACTCTACAGGGTGTCCCAGAAAAAAACAATTTACAGGGTTTTTGTTCACCGCAGAAATAAAGTAAGTACGCATCTTCGAAAGCTTATTATCAGCCCAAAAATAGCGGTAGAGGTCTGAACCAGATGCCGAAATTTCTGCGCGAAGCAATATTTTATTTGAAAGGTAAAAATTATTTTCTGAAGATGTCAATGGGAAAATGATGGCCGACAGAGCCTTCGAATACGTGGTGTTCTTTGGCGCCAGAAACCAAAAACGGGCAAATATTGACCCCATTTTTCCATTGAAATTTTGAAAAATCATTTATAACATTCGAATAAAATATCGGTTCGTGCCAAAACTTTGGCATCTGGGTCGGGCCTCTAGCGCTACCTTTCGGCGGAGAATGAGCGTTCGGCCATGCATAGTTTATTTTTGCGTAGTAAATTGTTTTTGGAACACCCTGTATTTTTTTTTAATTTACCGCCTTTGATTTGGGCCCTAAAAGAAATAAACATAAAACTTCTTCCGCAACTATGTTCGCGTGAACAATTTTAGGTATGTACCTTTGGAATTCGAACTTTGCAAGGCGCGCCAAATGTGTGAGTTCATATGGCCGCACCCTGTGGATCATGTGACACTTACGCGGCACTGGATTCCTTTCAATGGCTCGTGGCGTCGTTTTCGCTCCATCGAAAGGCGAAAGGAGAAATCGAAGTTTCCATTCGCCGTAAGAAAAATACGAGACAAGTAGCAAGGAATGAAGGTCGTAGTATTCAGTGCCGGATCAAATGAATGCATTTTGGTCATTTGATCTAAAAGAAATGCGAAAACAAAAAGATGCTTTCGCATTTAATTTTCTTCGTGAAAAAAATAAAGAAATTGATTATTTTTCCTGTTTTACTAATGTTCTAAGCTAAACGTAAAACGCGTCTAGATTTTTTTTTTGTTTTTTTTTTGTTTTTTAGCGAGTACAGCATTTTGATAAGACACTTAAGCAATGCCTTTGCGCGGAGTTCGAGATCATAAGTATAATTTATTCCTGTGTTGAAGACACTGATGAAGTAGACAAGCAATTTTCTCAGATCCTGATGGTAAGAAAGCGCTTTTTTCTTTTGTTAGATTTAAAGGGCATACAAATGAAGCGTCTACTCGTTGAACGCTTAAGCTCTCAAGCGCAGTGCGGGCACGCAAGTTCGCTCATCGAGACATAAAAAAACGTACAAAATCATTTTTGCTTGGAAAGAGCTTGTTTCGGAGCAACGACCAGACCTCAGTTGTTTCTGAGAGCTTCAATTAACTTGCGCACCACAGCGCGTAGCATGTGTACTGATATCTCAGGTTGCAGGATCAAGAGATCTTCGGCTGAAACCCCACCCCTGCCCGTTTAGATGTGGACGAGCATCGTACTGGCACGCGGCCGTTAGTCAGTACTGCGTGGTGCAGGACAGAACCCTGAGCTAGCGGTGGTACTGCATTCCCTAAAATTTCCTTATACAGCGTAAACCAGTGTCGCCATATCTCAAAGGCAAACCGAACTTGCGCTGTCTAAACACAAACGTCTAATATTTTTTTAATAGTTCCAGAGTGTTGCAAGACCACGCGTGCTTCTTACTTTCTTTGTATTTTTTATGTGTTTGTTTATTTCTCCCTCTGAAGCAGAGATATTAGAGTTAGAGGTAGCCATATAAAAAACAGTGTAAACAACATATACAAAAGTTCAGCTATACAAATAGACAAACTTAGTGACCCTTGAACAACAAAAAGTCCAATTAACAATTGATATAAGCGATGCTGATAAATGAAACGATCTTGTTAAAACCCTGAAAATAAACGATGCACGGCATCTATTGTAGATTCAAAAGAGGACACAAACTTTGCCCCGTTGCGAGACTATTGGCCAGCGTTTCAACTTTTTCTGACTCTCAATACCATTCATGAATGTTTTCCCTTTCGGTTTTCTTGATACTTACAAACTCGGCAAAATAAACAAGCTTTTCGTTAAAATATATTTCAAATATAATTTTTAAAAAATTATTTACTTTGTGTCATTTGGGGTTGCACCTCGCTTTTGAAAATGTAATGTCCTGAGTCGTGCCCACCGTGAACCGTGGCGGTCAAAGGGTTTCGAATCCGCGTTTCATGATTCAAGACAGTATCAGAGCGCGTCTTTGCGGGACCGCTGGCGCAAAGACGCGCTCTGATAAGAATCTTAAACCTTGAAACGCGTCAAAACTGGCCGTTTTTCTCTGGACGTCGTAAAATGCTGCACTTGCCTTATACATTCCTAAAACGAGATAATTTAGTTGTTTTGGATGATGCTCAGCAGGTTTCTAATAGGAACCGTAAGTTTATCTTCACCAATTAAAAAGTTGATTAGTAAGTTGTAGTTAATTATTTAGCTAATTCGTGTGTCTTTGCCATTCCTGAATTTCAACGTGGCTGGCAGTTTGCTCATGAAAATATTTTCCTGTTTCCTCTAACACCCTATAATTAAAAAAAATTATGTCTCCGCTGAAACACTTAGCACATTGCGAACGTTACGTTTTATAGCGAAGGAACTACTCGCTTCTTTTTGACGGATTACTCAGACTTTCAAAATATCTCCCTCTTTGTTCTGTAGGGTTTAAATATATTATGACTATAGTCAATAACAAAAACAGACCACAACACCCTGGGGATAATCCAAACGCTTCCGTTCACTCCTTCTCTATTTTTTTTTTTTACATTGCGTTATTTTTTACGCTTATAATTTTTTGAATAGCAAATGAAGCATGTCAATCATCTTATTTCATGGATTTGTTGTTTCGAACGCCCCTCTATACTGATTTCTAAGAAAAGTCTGCTCAGGAGCTCGCAAACCAACGCGTACGCTTCAAACAACATCATATCAAATTTTCTCGTTGACATTTTGAGACCGCTTAACGCGTTCACTTTAGTCCTTATTAGTAATGACGGTTAGAGTCTTATCTTGCAGACGCAGCTTCGCGAGAAACAATGTTTATATTAAAAGTGCGCGTAAACGTTCGGAACACGAGTACCGTAAACGATTTAACAACGCTCTCTTTAGCCGGCAGGCTTTCTCGGGCAGAAAGTAAAGATCACCCGTTTTTGTTCACCCGATGAGCGAGAAACATTAACATATATGCTAATTGCTCCAATCGCCTCGAGTCATGTCCCTGGATATTTAATTTGCAAACTGGAAACGGCTAAATGGCGCGATCAATCAGCGTGGGAACGTTCAGAGTTCAGCGGGGAGATCGGGAAAAGTTCCCTTAAAGCGTGCTTTACCTCAATAGGACTGTTACTGAGGGAAAGCATGCCGGCTCATTTTTGTGTCAGGTTCAGTGTTATGGCTACCGGCAGGATTACAACGACAGAGAAGTCACTCAGTTGTTCCACTTCCAGCGTGAGCTTCCTACCTTCGATGACGTTTCGGCGTCTCATTAGCGTCGAGCGTGCACGCACGGACGACTTCGCTTTATTGTTTGGACTCTACATCGGTAATATAAGTACGAGCGACGCCTAATTTACAGCAGCGTTGCATCATATGCGTACTGCACAATGCCGGGTAAGCGACTGGAACGCTCGCAGCCTGTATCTCCATCCAGTGGCATTCATTTATTTCTCACCCTAAAGTTGAAACAAGGTGCAGACAGTCATTCCTTTTATTTTAAGATCGTCAAAATACTTACCGGTGAGTGTTTATTGATTTCTTTTCTTTTTTTTTAGATTTATGCGAAGACGCAGCGTCTCGGATATACTTCACAAACGTTGACACTGTTTGGGGTTTTACTAAAATGTCGTAGCGTGCTTGTACAGTATTGCGTGTTCCTTAATATTCCAAAAGTGGTGCCACGCGTGTGCACCTCAAACAAAAAGGGAATCCCCCGGTTTCTGTGCTTACTGAGCACACAGCTACCCACGTTCATGTTTGCTTCGACACGTCGTGGTTGACGCAAAACACACGCCACGAATGGATCATGGTGTTATATGTTTCGACGTGCTAACAATGACAATGTTGTGTGCGGCACAATGTTACCGGGGAAACCAGGGCGAGGCGGGAACCCTCCCAGGTTGCTACGCGTAAATGGGCATTCGGGCAAAGAAGAAATGCCACTTTCTGATGACATACATTCGCGCCCGTGCCCTTCGAAACGCTAAACTAAACTTCTAAAATTGAGCGGTGATGCTAATCAGTTGTCTGGGTCTCTTTCACGCTACGCTTTAGTAATGATATGATAATACTAATTTAAGCTTTACTCGATATGCATTCGTTTCTAAGTGCAGCGTATATTATAAGCATTGTAAATAAAACTGACACGGAATCCACCAAAGCATTGCCCTCGCTAAAACGCAACCGAACTCGGAAGTCTTTGTTTGGTCATGCCTACTAGCAGCGACGCCCCAACTTGTATGGCTGGCATTGGCAGCCGATAGCCATTCATTTACCGCGGAACAGTTGAGTGCATTTTTTTTTATTTAACTGTCTAAAATAACTTTAGCCGGTCGAAAACTATTTGGTGCGGTGAAGCAGGTTAGACTGAAATTGCTGTCTTTCGAATACTGACTCCGACAAAAAAATGCCTGTACTCTTTTTTTTTTTTTTTTGCGAGCCAAGTTTGGTTGTGAAAGCTGCACTTTCTGTTTACCTTCTGAACGTAGCTTTTCTAAAGCAATTTAGTTTTACAAAAAGACTTACTTTCATGGGTTGTTTAAAAAATTAATTGTGTTAAATATTTGACCGCCTATTTGAAACGATGATTTTCTTTGTTATTTAGAAATAAAAACAAATTTTGAATAAGCAAACTATTTAAGTTTAAGGATCTCATTCAAACTAACAAAAAAGCAAAAATTTCGAAGCAAAAAACGCACAAAGAAACTTAGTAACAAACCTAAAAACACACACTTTTACGCGTTCGTGCATTATTTCTTGGCCTCGATTGGTGTTCGTGTTGGAAGAAAACCAGACTTAATAAATTGTTCAGGTTCTCAGTAAATTTTCTTTTCTCTTTTTTTTTTTTGACGTGAATGGGGTCACGTTTAACATTTCCATTAATTCGTCCTAACAGTAACTGTACATTTATCTGCCCTTGTCATTGCATATTACTGGCAAGACGTCAAGATATAAATACATATTAATATTCAAAGTTCATCGTTCACTGTCGCGAAAATATATCGTTAATACTTGTTTAGCGGGACAGGAAGAAATGGCGAAATAATTGAGCGACCATTTATTTTATGCGCCGGATAAACGTATCAAGTATATTTAAAAAAGGTAGAAAAACAAACAAACAAACACTTCATTAATTTCTATTAAAAAAGTAACTAAGGAAACGCCGAAATCGCAAAAGAGAGCCGTCAAAAATATCGATCTTTTATAACTTGAACAATTTGAGTTAAAGTAATTTTCTTTTCGTTTCCTGGTGTCTGGCTGCACCGGAGGTAACTGAAACTCAATGTACATGCCAGGGGTTCCAAACACGCGGCCTGCGGGTCGCACACGGCCCTCGACTCGCTGGGACCCGGACCTCGAGCGCCACGCGTCTGCGAAGAACCGTTTCCATGACACACGAGCGCTATATTACTCAAACATAGTGGTCTCATGTTGACGGTTCACTTACGATCGAAACGCAGCTTCGTTCTTATAATAGGGTAACTTATATTTCTTTATGTTTCGTTTTTTGTTTTTTTTTTAACGGACTTTTGTTTTCAGTTAATTTAGTGCTTCTCAACTTTCTCATGGAACTGACCTGTGGGACAATCCTACTACTATTCTACAAGCGCGAGCTCTTCAGATCGCACCTCGGTTGCATAAAATCTTGCTCAGCAAGAGCACTTCTAACAAATAAATCTATGAGCTAGGGTTTCAAGCACGCATTAAAATCTCATTCATACATTACAACTGCTATAGAAATGTTTAGGAAAACAAAAACTGCCAGATAAAGTGTTTCTTTTTTTCTTCTTTAGACGTGTTGAATAAGATTAATTTCCGAGAAATAGTATCGCGGTCTCGACATTGTGCTTGTGCTCTCTTTTTATTAAAGAAAGCACTTCAAGGATGCGGTGTCAATTTGAATACTGTTATCACATCAGGGATGTCCCAAGTAGTCACAAATATTTCAAAGCTAAGGATGTCACCGCTAAAAATGACGAGTTTATGAAAAGCAAAGAGCATGATGTCCCTTCTCTAGGAAACCTCAAATGCGTTCTGAGAGATTTCTCTGCCTTGCAACGTGAAAACTACTCCTCTTTTCTTGTTTTATTCTTTCATAAACGTATCCCCCCCCCCCCCTTACTGTTCCTGCTATGGCCCTCGATCTCTCGGGGGCGGGCTGCCTGACCCCCATACTCGATAGAGTTTGAACTCCTCGGTTAGAAAGTATATATATGTATATATGTATATATATATATATATATATATAGTTTATTTGGTGCCTGCCAACAGTACATTTGTCATCTCCATGGTGGTTTAAATGGGAGGCCGTTCACAAGATACTAGTTGGCAGGGGCACAACAAAGTCAATGTAACATTTAACAATAGAGTCCATGTAATACTGTCATTGGCACGGGTACACTAATAAACAAAAATCAATTGAAAATGTCAATTTGCAAAAACATCGAATTGTGCGTGTGTATTGTAACCGTGTCATTGAACTCTTTGAATGAATATCTGTATAAAATGTGAAGACATTTACAAGTTTTCCCAGATGAAACACGGAAGCACAGCTAGGCCAACAGCACACAACAGTCAATGGTATCGTGCAAAACTTTGCGTAAAGCTATCATATCACGTCCAAGCCTTCTGTCGTGAATAGGCTGAAGGCTTATGTCTGCCAAGATAGAACTATAGCTATAAAAACGGCGACGACCAATGTGTCTGTCGTATGTGATAGGAATAAACTACCGTTATACATTTTCGATTACATTGCTATAGGGTAGAGAAACAGAGTTCCATATTACAGATGCAAACTCTAAACGCGGCCGGACAGGTGAACAATAAAGATAAAGAGAGCACGCGCATTGAGGACTTTGAAAACAAAATTGTGTGTTGTCAGCCGTGATACCGCGCCACGACATCGCAATGCCTGATGTAGCTACGTGTAACACATGTTAGTGAAAATCTAGCTTAGAGTCCACTTGAACACCATGATCCCGTACACAAAATACGCGCTGTATCTGCTCTCCTGAGCGGTTATAGTTGAATACTATGCTCTCGTGTTTTCTGGTGATTGACATGACCGCAGTTTTCTTGTGATTGAGCTGTAGTTTATTTGTTACACAACACTGCTCAATAGAACATATGTCGTTTTGTAATAAAAGGCAATCCTGGACCTCATTAACCCTAAAGAACTATTTCAACTCATCGGCGTACAATAATGCTTTTGAGTTCTGCACCTGTGACGGCAAGTCGTTAATGAACACCAAAAACAACAAAGGCCCAAGTTTAGAGCCTTGGGGCACACCTGATAAGGATACGAACGGCCCAGACAAACAATCTGAAAAACTAACTTGATTTTGGCGGTTTTTCAAGTGGCTTGCAAACCATGAACAGTAAGTAGAGCAAAATACTTTTTTTAAAGTTTGACAAAAGTATGTTGCGTGAAACATCGTCAAAAGCCTTTCCCATATCGAAATAGATAATGTGAACTTGTCCACGGTTGCCTACCAAAGGACCGGTACATCCGAGGAAGACACTCATATCTTTATCGGTTGATCTACCTTTCAAAAAACCATGCTGCATTATATGTATGGCATAAAATAATGAATATAAGGAACAACAACGTCGTAGACGAAAACTTCGATTAAAAAAAATAACAGACGAGAACATGCAAGATCATCAGACCTAATAGCTAAAGAAATGCGATACCCCAGCTCTCTTACTTGAACTTGGGAGGGTGCTGTGACCTATTTTGGTGTATATGAATAACCACGCGCACAAACCAAGCTAAATTAAAAAACGGCGATGCAAAAACGATGGGTTTGCGCCTTCATTTGAACACATTCCGGGTTTTTTTTATATACGGGTTTGGCAGACTTCAAAGAGTACAAGAAAATTTGCTTCTACGTAGCGATGCTTATGAAGGTAGCAGGGGCTTTCACGCTTTTGAAGTTTAAGGGCATTAAAACGCGTCAAGTTCCGAACATGCAGCTTTTTTCAACCCCTCCGCCACAAATGCAAAGCACGTGGAGAACAAAGCATATTAATTCATTCAATAGACCGATTTCACCAGCCAGTTTGGCTACGCCACTGTTGCAGCAATGCGTCGAGGGAACTTTAGATGTTAAGCACGTGCGGCAACCTAGCTGGAGCTCTGCGAGTGTACAGCACGAGACGTCACAAGCCCTCTCGTGCATCTCCACCTGCCTCATGTGAACTAAAGTTATGGCAGCGTCATGCATGCGTTGAACTTTGAGTTTGGTTTACTGTCAATTCTATCAGCGGAGTACATCTCAAAGTTATCTGCATTCCGATGTACGTTGCTTGAAGGAGAAA
The DNA here is from genome assembly GCA_037355805.1 of Ixodes ricinus. Lineage (NCBI taxonomy): Eukaryota > Metazoa > Arthropoda > Arachnida > Ixodida > Ixodidae > Ixodes > Ixodes ricinus. The sequence continues at coordinate 46,411 of JAZHYW010027564.1, read as the reverse complement.
TTAACTAGCTAAAAGAATCAGTTTTGTCTTAGAAATATAAAATTGGGAGAAACATTTATCTTCAAACTCCTATTGGTGGCGCCCTCCTATGGTTCCCTCTTCTGACGTCATTATCTTGCGAACAACAAGTTCAATAGGTGTTTGTAATGAGCACGGTGGAAGCTTGAAATCATCGTGCTTTGATAGCAACGCTCCAAACACCGTCAAAATTAAAGTTCTTACATTACTCTTATTCCTGTCGATGAGAAATTCTTTGCTGACGTCACAGTCAGCATTCGGCCAATCGTGGCAGACCGACCACAGCGACGCTATCGATCGCTCACGTTGCCAACACAGCATAAAATGCAACGTTTAACCATTGGCGTGCCGAGTTCTTCGGGGGTTGTTTCGCACATGCCGAACAAAAAGTTTGGTCTCAGTAACACTGTGTCATGCTTTCTGAATAATATTTATACAAAGACACACTGTTCTACAGGCAAAAAATAATTGATGTCTGCATGCATTCAACCAAGAACATTTTTCTTATATTGTACTTTTCGAGACACGGTATAGGGTATGCGGGGCACCTCAACCTCGCATTTTGAGTTCACTTTTTTTAGTCGCCTTACTCGGCCTTTTATCATTCGGAACTGACACTTCCTTGTTTCCACAGTCGGTGAAAATACATAGTTTACTAATAGTTCCTAGTATCTCAGTGTTCGCCATAGAGCGCGAGGTTGAACGACCTAAATTGAAACCACACGAGAGCGCGCCCGAGCATACTCAAGCGTGGTACTCAAAGGATTAGGGAGCGATAGTTGAAATTGGTTCATTAAACAGTCGTTATGGGCAGTGAAAAACCCGTATTTTATTAATTTTTTCGCGAAGTCTAGTGGGGAAACTGGTTTAGTGGCAGGTCACAGGACGGCAATTTCCCCGCTAAATTTATCGGAGAAACTAAAGTGTTTTATGGGTCACGTGACCTTCGGTCACATGACATCAATATTCCTGCTAAATGTAGCGGGAAGCTGAACTGGTATATAGGTCAGGTGAGAACAATTTCGCCGCTATATTTAGTGAGTAAATTGATTTAGTGCGTAAGTGCCGTTCTAAGAGGGGGAGGGGGAGGGAGGGGTTCTTGTAGTGTACAAGCGCTGACAACGCCGCGGCTGGCGCTATGTTTAGTATCGTGCCGCTGCCACAGCGGATTCACGTTGCAGCGACGAACTGCCCAACATGGTAAGCGGCACGGACTCGCGAGAGAATGAGACTGACTCCATGAAAGTGAGAAGAGAAGAGTTCTCTAGCTGCACAACATAAGCCGTTTATTCAACACTTTGCATAGTTAAAGGGTAACTCCACTCAAAAGTCGATCCAAGTAAATTATATCGATTAACGGGGACTAAATACGAGCACTGTCGAAATATTACACTAATGAAAATATGCGATTCACTCTAAAAACGTTATTAAAAATGCTACCACCAGCTTTTCGGCAGGCATTCAGCGGGTTGACTGTTTGTAAAGCAACCTTGTGCCCTCATGTCGCCTTCGTTTTCAATGCCATTTGTTGTTCGTACTGCCACTTTTTTCGCCGTGTTCCGTTTGAGTGCGTTTGACTGCGTTGCGGCTGCGAAAAAACCAGACATCCCTGCTTCTTATGTCGCGTGCTAATCTAATCATTGAATTGGATTCTATTCTTCACACGAAGCCCATATGTGCGGTGACTCTCTTTCGTTTCTCGCCGCAACATGGTCAAAATCAATCAAACGCCCTCAAACGAAATGTGCGTAGGGGCCTTAAGGGTGAACGGAGTATATCTGCTTGGTTAAACGCGTCGTGGTGCCGAAGGAAGCATTCCCTGGCGGCCATAGTTTAGTCCGTTCCTGCTCAGCGCAAGCTTACGATTAGCTTCCATGAAGCTTCTGAAACGTGCATTGCACATCACCAAGATTGTAGCTCCTCTCAGAAGATAAGTGGGGATCGTTCTGAGCCTGCCGTGGTAAACTCGCTTTGCGCCCGGCATCTTTATGAATGTGTATTAATATTTGCTACAGATGTTTCATTTCTGCAAAGCGAAGCAGTAAAACAGCCGTAGCATTTTACCTCAGTGATCGGAATAGCTTTTGCGACTAAGGCCAGACGTACGTTTTACGGTACCGCAGTACAAACTTTGCGTCGCACGATGGCCATGCATCTGATTACTAAGGGTTGCCTTCATTTTCGAGTCGGTTCTTTCGGCTTCGCCGTAGACAACGTTACAAAAACAACTCAATTGGGAAACTGCCATAGAGCCTATTCTGAAGAAGTGGCACCGATCCGTACTCGAGGCGGCGATTGCAACGCCGCCACTTCTACCGCAGCGGCAACTCATGGAACTGCACGGCTGCACGTATTCGTTCAGGTCGAGTCGCGCAAGGGCCGGTGGCGCCATCTCGCAGTAGTCAGAGTATCGCATTCAACAGCATCCGCTGCTACACTTCAATTTTGGCTTTGACTGGCAATTTTGGCGCCGAAACGTATTCGCGACTCCAGCGAGCTATAGGGGCGCGCTGGTAAGGCAAAATGGCGGACGAAAGGAGGTCGTTTTCGTCGTTCAGCACGCGGACCACCATACATTTCTTGCACTTCAGCGTAAAATCGGTGTAACGTATAAAAGCAAAGCGATTTTTCGACGGTAGAAACCTTCTCCTAGTTAGTGCGTAGGAATGACAAGGCGGAAACATAAAAATAATCACTGGGAACGATGTTTGTTTCTATGCTGCCTACGAGAACCAAGCAGCGATAGCAGATGACAGAGTCGGTACGACCTCCTCTCCTGAGCTTCTCGGCGGTGCCGCTACGCGGCGTCGATTTCGCTGGAGTCGTCAATACAGTGGATAGGGTTTCAGGATTGTCAAGCCCGTCTACCAAACGGACACGCCGAAATTAATCACCGAAGTTAGACGCACCCAGGCAGGGACGCGCTCCCTGAGCCCAACGGTGAGACATGACCGCATAAAAACAATATTAATTGTTCCGCAAAACCCTGTAAACTAAAATTCTATGCAAACATCACACTCCTGTCATTTTGTACTAATCTCCAATAAAATATCCTACAAAAAGAGCTTTTTTCGTTTGTTTTCACGCGAAAACATGCTTTCTAAAAGCTTATGGTGATCACAGTAATGAAAAAATATTTAGCCGCCATCTTGGCATTTCGAGCTTGGGGTGTAGGTACTCTGGGAACATTCAGTGACTCTAGCAGTAGCCATATAAAGCACCGTTTATGTTTCAAGTCGTCGCTAAATGGTGGCGCTGTTATCGTATTTTGCTCGGTCTCGGTGGGCGCCAGCGGTCCAGGTTTCAACGGTGAGTGTCCCAACTGAGTGTTCTAGTAACGTTGGCCGTCGACCACCGAAACAAATCTTTGAGATAGGATATCTACAAAACTACACGAGGCATCGAAAAAAAACGGACACCTCGTAATTCAGAGACACTGCCTTTGCTAAACTCCGTCATAACGCTAAACTCTAGAAAATATACCGGAATTAACCCTTAAAAACGTATTTTACCGAATATACCGGGTGCAATAAAAGAAAAAAAAAGCCCCGTTTTTCTCGCCACCAAAATAAAATACTCAGTTCCGAAAGCTCAGTTTCCGCCTAAAAGGTAGCGCTAGCGGTTGAGACCAGGTGTCTAAAGTTTCAGAGCTTGCCGTTGCGTCATTCAAAAGTTCATTTTCGAAAATGTTCGATGAACAAATAAACGCCCCTTCTAGCTGGCAGATCCCATTCATCTTCGTACATTGCGCGGGCTTCGTTAACATTCATTTCCTCATTCAATGTTTTTCGACTACCAGTTAAAACTTCCGAATCAAATGATGGCAAGTTCTAAAATTTTGGCATTTGGTGCCAACCGCTAGCGCTACATTTGTGCACGCACCGTGCGTTCGCCGATGCGCAGTTTATTTTTGCGGCGAGAAACTGACCCGACACCCGTCGCAAGATCCCCCAGGGAGCACCCGCTATGTGGCGCTGGATTCACAGAGCGGTCCCAGTTGGTGTGCTACAGCTGTCCGGAATGACGCATGATGCCACGGAGGATTCTATGACGCCGTCTGGCGCACAAAAATCACAACCCGTCGTGATCTGCGCTTCGGCCGGAGAGAGCAGCACGCGGCAATCGCACTGTCACGTCAAATGCTAGTGACGAGAAGCCCCTTGTTACGTAATATTCATTATTTCCGTGTCCAGATACGCAGATCGTATTACGTGTTCTGATTGAGAAGCCGTGACCACGGCGAAAGAAGCAAGAGGTGTCTGAACGGCTCCGCATCGCCACGGAGCAAATAGGCGACGGTTCGCTCGCATTGCTGGCGCATGTCGTGAGATGGCGCAACGTGTCTAGGGGCATCATATTGGGCAGTAGGGGGGACGATGAGAGCCACTCGAGGAAGTGTTTTTATTCGCGCACACGTTTACAACGCCGAGTGGCACGCGACTGCGGCTGTGAGAGGGACCCTGAAGAGACAGTGCCCCTGCCGGAAGATGCGTGAAGCTCGAGCAAACTTTTGCCGCCTTGGCTAACCTGGTTAAGATACTTCTTCTGCAGTGGCCGTGACTCCACCGGGTGACCAAACGCAGAATAGTCAAGTTACACTCGTTGTAACATCAAGAAAACAATGACATTTTGAGCTTTATTCTTGCGATGCACGTCTTAAAGGATTTGGTATTCAAAGGAGTAAACTATGTTTTTGGTGTTTGAAACATGTAGGTCTTTATAAAATAACGCCAAGCTAATCTATAATTCACCCGAATATGTCTTAATTCACCGGATAAATAAGTAAATGAATAACGCTCCGCAAAAGCTGGACTTTTTTTTTTTACTATTGTTTTTGAGGTGAGTGCGCGTATAGGTGGATCTCGCTTCTTAGTGGATCCCGTTTATTTGAGGATACACTCAAAACAACGTCTGTCCGGTATTTTTTTTTTTCAGAACAAAAAGTGAGCAAATTACGGCATACGATAATGTATATTCGTATCTTAAGCATCGCCATTCGCTAAAATCGTGTTATTGATCGCTATGATTGGCCGTCTTTGTGTTCTCTAATTAAAATTGCCTGACAGACTTTATTGTATGGTCTTGTGGGAGTCTCGCGCGTGTACGCGCAGTTTAAGTCCTAATGAAAGCGGCCGTCACGAGTTGTGTGCAGAAAAGCAGGGACACATCCCAGTTGGTCTTCCGCCACTCGCGGCGCAATAATTGTCTTTTATAAACAAGTCGTCCATTACCATTTTATACTCGAATAATGAACGCACTCTTCGCATATAAATGAAGAAAAAATATTTTCGAGGCAGTAATTTTTACGAAGGTAAAGTAGGAAAATTTGCCGCAAATTCGCCTTCCCGCTCCAAACCTCAAACCAGGTTAACTCCCAACCCGGAAGTCTAGAAATAGTAATTGAAATACCTTCGGAGGTGAGCAGGTCACGGAATGGGAAGGAGATGGCGGCGAGCACTTTGGATTATTCCACGGTCTTTGGGGACGCGACCAGAGTTTACAAAAAACGAAAACGTTTAGGGACGGATGCGGGAGACGAGCCTTACAAAGAGAAAGCGGTGGGGCAGAGCGCGTTGCTAAGGAAACGCGGAATTTACTTCTCGATCTGGGGCACGGCCCGACACACGACTTCGACGTCGCCTTTGTCTCGGCCTCTGAAACTATCGGTGGGCTCTCCGTGCTGCCAACAGGTGGTCGAGAGCAGCGCGGCGGACTCCTCGCAAGGCGCCCTAATTGGAACGGCAGTAGCCAGATTGCGGGGGACGTATCAGACTGCCATCGTAGATCGATTTCACGCAAGGAATACAGTAGGCACGCAGTGCTAATTCGGGAAACGTTAAGACCGGCTGTTTTTGGAGGGGTGGTGGACGCCGCAAGCAACAGTCGTTCATTACCTCGAGTTTGATCTGAGACGCGATTGGGTAATGACAGGCAGCCAGTTTTCTCACATGAAGAATGGAATAAAAGTACCTCTGGTTGCGCACAGTTTCCAAAAGGTCGTGCATGCGGAATCTCGGCTGTCTTAGTATCGCCCCTCATCCATTGTACCATTAGTCGGTTCGAACGCGCAAGATCAAATCCCGAGGTAAAAAACATCAACATGCTAAGCTCTGTTTCTTAAGCTGGCAGTCACTATAAAATCCTGTGCACGTGTGCACGCGTGTGGGTGGATAGCGAATTAAGACATAGATTGAATTTTTTAATGTAAAATTTAACATTCTCAAAATCACACCAAAAAGAGATCACTAATTAAAAGAGTGGATCTAGACACTCAGTAACAGTAACATAGCCAGTAAAACGACAGCGAAAACAAAGCAGATGAAAAGTAATAATGAACGAAGACCGTGTTGGTTCGGGTCAAAATTGAAGAAAGAATAAACATGTAAGACGAAGACGAAGTGCACATTAATTGTTTCCATCTACAGGGTTTTCAATGTAGTTGAAAGAGACTTAAAAAAGAAAACGGAGTGTCAGTTACACGGGTGTCGTCTTTACATTGAAAAATGTGGTTGAGTCGTCTTCGTCTTACATTATTATTTTTCTTCAATCTTGAAAAGTATATCTTTGTCTTTTAAGGTATGTAGCGTTTGTTTAAGCTTTCCACCCGATGTCTTACGACAGCAGGGAATGAAGTAGGTGGCTTAAAATATGCGCTACAAATACCTAACAGGTACACTGTCATATTGATCTAATTTGTGGTATATCATATCAAAGGGCTGGTCAAATGGATCGTTGTTAAAAGTGCGGTTTTTTTTATTATTATTATTCAAATTAAAGTTCTAGTGATTTTCAGGCCAGAGGGTTTCTTCAAAAGACTCACCAAAAGAATGCGGTTGAAGTACATTAAATATATAGGCACTTGAGGCATCAGGCGCATGAAAAGTAACACTTTTTTGCATTGCCTTTCGATAAAGACTTCATTCTGTTGCTCCAAAACAAAATCTTCTGGAAATGAAAGTTCTGCGGTATTGTAAGTAACTATATGGCACAGCTCGCGCTAACAATTCCATAGTAGAGTAAGGTAAGAATTTTTTATTACGGTTGAGACAGAAAGAAATGCACTTTAATTGTTTTCATATACAGGGGCTTCAATTTAATTAAAATATATTTTAAAGAAAAGGAATGACAGTTACACGAGTGTCGTCTTTAACATGTATTTATCCGGCTCGGCGGCTCTTAAATAGGAAGGTAACCGTCATGGTTATTATGGTAATTAACTACAATACGTTCATTACTCTTTTTAGCCATTGGTTTTATAGGTCATGTTGCAATTGCAGTTCTGACTGCAATTACTATTAGAGACCAGGTCAATTAAAAGAAACTTGAGATAAGGTAATGGTTGCATAAATATTCATCGATCAGTATTCGCATTTTTGCGCCTGACTTAAAAATTGTGCGTATAAAGAGCGCACTAAACCCTGCCCACAATAACGCTTAAAAAATGACGTAGTTGTTTCAGTCACGTCATCAATTGTGTTGTCGGCGCATCCACCAAGGACGAGCTTCCGAGATAGAAAAGATGTGATTGAAACAACTGTCTTTGAAGTATTCATTTTGATTAGGCCTAAGTAAAACCCGTCTCTTGTAATATAGAGCTGATTTTGTAGTTTCTAAGTAGGAAAATTATTCCACTCGACTGGATATCAAAATTGTATCATCTTAGTTTTGAAATATTTTCGCTCTGAAATACCATCGAAAATGTATTGATGCATACACTAAAACGAAGAGACGTCAACACTGAGCCTTGTGACAGTTAAAACTTTTAACACTCTAGCAGCTTTAAAAACTTTCATCTGGGAATTAAAATGTTTATTTTTGTTAGTTGGTCCATAATGATAAAAGGTTAAAAGCGCAAAAGAGACGATTTTGTATTACCATTATGGACCAACTGGCCCAGAACCAAGGTTTTAGCTCAACGGCGCCTGTCCATGTCATTCGTGTTTTCTACATGTCCTCGTCTCTTCTGCGCTTTTTAGCCTTTTACCCTATGGGATTACCCTTGAAGCTGATACTCCTTTGTACTAAAACATATTAGCCCTTGAATTCCATTCCACAGTTTGGTACAAATATTTTCGTGCTGCTGTCAATGGCTTTTAAAACACCCAGAAACACCGCATAAGTGAAAAAAAATATTGTCGAATTCTGGACTATAAGCAACTGTCAAAGTTTTCCATTGAATCATGAGCCGCTGCCGAATTATCGAACAATATAAAACGTTCTGCAAAACTTTCATAGATTTCAACGTACTCCGGGCATTGAAGCTGGTGACACAGGATTCACGAGCAAGTGGTATGGGGCTCAGAAAAAGCATTGTAATCCATCTACAAGCGTTCCTGCAAACTTACTAAACACCAAACTGTTTCAGAACTTTGTAAGAATGCTTTAGGGGCAGCCATAATAGTCTGGTAGCACCTAGGTGCCACTGATATCTGGACAGAGACTAAATGTGTAAAGATTGACGAGGTCAGCTGAGATTCGGTGCGTTTCAATTGGGCAAAAAAGAAGAGACGACATGCATTACCACGTAACTAAATTTATTAGGTTGTTGCAGTAATGCCTACTGCTGCGTTCGACTGTATTTGAGCTAGAGCTTGCGACGCACAGAATGTGACACTCATAGGCTGTACACTAAACCGAAACTTAAGCGTAATATTTGTATTTTCGATTGTTATAAAACTCAAACATTCAAAACCTTACTCTGAAGCTCTAAACTACCATAGGTGTTCACTATTAGAATCAGTACATATTCCCAACCAGCGGAAAACTTTTAATGACTCAGTCCATTCTCATTTATCTTTGTGTCACCAAGTCTGTAGAGCTCTGAAAACTACAATATACATGAGTATCTTGCTGAAAAAAGCAATTCACGTCGTAGACAATGCGACACATTACTCGCGTACTTAACTGCTTTTCATTAAAGTTAAGTCGTTAAAATAAAATAAATATTACATGTATACGCTTGCAGTAATGTATATGGCATCTCGTAAATGAGCTAATCTTTTATTGAAATAAATTGCTCAACATAAATATGCGAGAAAAAACTCAGGCGCCTTTTTCAGATCCCCAGCCTCGCACACTCGTCGCCTACCGCTTGTGCTTGGGCTGCGCGTGCAGGTCGAAGCTCGGGAGATGCCCAAATGTTATCGAAAATGGGCAGGTCGCGCTAGAGGCGAGACAGCTGAAAGACCTCTCTGCCGTCCTTATTGTCTCAGTGACTACAACTGGTAAAATATTTTATATAAAGATAGCCCCGGGTTTTGAAGAGTGTCGCGTTTTGAGCTGCGGACGAGCCGCAGAAACACTTCCGCCCTTCTTTATTTTATTGATTTTTCATTTTTTATGCGCTAAGTGTTTGTATTCAAGTGACAAACAGAAAGGTATTGTGCGTCGTTTTTTTCTTCTTACTAATTTTTCTTTGTTTATTGTTTGACTATTCTTATTTCTTTTGTTTATCCACCTGCCAAATGTAGGGGCTTTGTCAGCCTGCAACAGTGCGGCTTGGCTAAACCACTGGCAAATGCGAGGGTTCTGTCGCTGTTGTGCTTCTCCTGCAGCACTGATGTAACTTTTTCTGTTTGAAGAACCCCTATCATTGTCATGGGAGTAAATAAATCAAATTCAATTGAACTTCTACTGCCTAAGTGGGCTCTGTAAATGAACAACTTATATCGGAATATAAAAAACTATAAAACCATAAATCTCGTAATTACACTGAGAGCACAGGCAAGCTGGTGTCCTGTTAGTACTTATTTTCTTCTGTTCCTGTCGTTAGGCGTTTTACTTCAAGAATGTATATCCAACTAGCCCAGCTTGCCGTCTTAATATAGGATATTTAGCTTATTTTTTTTAGACTTTGTCCTCCTGTCACCTTTTTCTTTCTCTTCCACGGCTTGATGTTCCCTAGGTTTCTCGCCCCCGTCTCGGGTAATGCAACAATATGACAAATCCCGTGCTCGACTGGCCCAACTGCGTCGCTTTTTGCACACAAGCAAGTTTGGCAATCGCTCAGACGTAGCATAATGTAAATATGTACCGTGAAAAACCTCAAAAAATCCTGATCACATAAAACTATAAGTTTTTTTTTGTTGTTGTTTCTTAAGGGGGAGGAGGAGTCATTCTGAATATTAAAGAGTAAAGCTCTGCAATTTAGCATTTAAAAATTTTATGAAAAAAATGTTGATCGCAAAATTTAGTGTCATTGCATGCCACGTGCGTCCTTGAATTCGGTATATGGCAATCTTAGTTTTACGCTTTGAGCGTTTTCGGTCATTATTCAAATAAAAGGCGTGAAAAACAAATATTAACTTATATATTAATTGTTAATGCATATATCTATAGCAATCTACCGAGCTACAGGAACGGGCTGCTTGTCGTTCAGGTAAGGTGGAGCCGCTGTCACGCGTGCTGACATTAGAGGTATGGCAATAGAAGTTCGTTCGGGCAACGTGGCATTATCCACGGCCTCCATACCGCATCGTCTCGGTTCCTGCCGCAATTTGAAAGCTAGGAGTAATAACGTAGCGGTATTATATTTGAACCACAAGTTGCACACCCCCTTGACATCATCCTGGAAACCATTAAACGGAACAAAAGTACATGTTCTACTACCAACAGCTTGCGAGAAATATCGCGAAACTTGAGGGTATCAATGCAAAGAAGTCACTTTCTCAAAGGTGACTACGTACGCATTCATTTCTTTTCATGTCTATCCCTCATGTTTTACTTTTTTTTCTTACAGTACTTTATCTTTAAACCGAATTCGAAGAAACTTAAGCCGTATAAAGAGTTATTTCGACCAACGGTAACGACTAATCTAACCAGATTGTGTGGGGTCCTATTAGTGTTCCCCAAGAAAGAACACGTTTCGTAGGTCTCCGAAAAAAATATAACTTCCGAAGAACTTGGCGGGTTTATCTTTGGTAGCAAGCCGACTTACCCGAGCAGTCTCGTGTTCACCGAGCGTCGTCCCACGCGGCTAGGCAGGGTTCGATACCGTCCTGAAGTTCTCGTGTGCCGTGTCTTCGCGACGTCGTAACGCTGGTGCGAGACTCGAACCGCGTTTCTTCCTTTATAGGCCCCCTGAAAGGGAGAGGGTACCCTCAACCTCCCGAGTCGGGAGGCGCGGGCGCGAGGGCGTCTCCGGCGAATGCGATTGGCTCGTGCACCTCGCGCATGCGCGGTAGCGATTCACGTGGGGGGAGGGAGGGGTGCAACGTTGTGGCGTCGGGTTCACGCGACGCGGCGACGCTTACGTTAACGCGATCCAAGTCGCTTCGACGCGACATTCGCGACGGTCTAGTCGATTCAGATCAACGCGCCAAGAACAAGTGAAGCAACTCACTGTCGTCGACGCCGTGCGCTAGCTTCCTTAACAATCGGTGTCGTTTCATTTTACTATGCATTTCGTTATCGATTTTTTTTTGTTCGATTTTCTCGCGTCGCGAAGTTTTGTCGGTCCCTCTTTTTAATCGCGGTCCAATGATAACTCGCCATGACGGCTCGGTCTTTCTTTGCCGCACCTTCGACTGTCATTATTAAGCGCGCGCTTTCGGGGCATGAAACATATTCGTCGGTGAAGAAAATTAAAAAAGAAACTTGAACGTAGAGACGCGGCAGTAATGTAGAAAGAAAAGGTAATGCGTTAATATACAGGCGGAATTATCTTAAAAACAAACGTCACGTATTCGTGCTTCCTATATTCACATACAGTCTAAGCCAAAAAAAAACAAGTTGGTATTACAAAATTAAGAGACACCGAATAACAAATGAGCCAGAGCGCAATAGAATGATAAAAGGAAAAGGAAATCTGAAGAAAAGGTTTGTCTTAGTGTCATATTTTATGCGCTTCAAAATATACTTAGGACTATGACCAGAAGTGACTGAGAAAGATCACGTTGTTTTGGAGGACACTCAAAATTTGTAATATTTAAAAAACATAATGTTTAACAGTCTTGTTTGTGTCCTTTTGGGAACACTAGGGGGAATGGGACACTGCTCCTCTCCTAGGAATAATTTACCTTTAGCTGTGTTTGTTGTTCCTATTAAAATAATGTAAGCACCCATACAACCCATATTCCATAAGAACTTATGAAGGAACCATATCACCCGTTACATGTATATTTTTTCAATGAAGAACTCGCAGGTCGATTTGATGTTTGGCCATGGTTGAACATCATACTCTGCCTGTCAGATTGTGCACAAATGGTATTGTTTCCTTTCCCTTCTCTTTTATAATCTTTTTTTTTTTTCAATTGGTGTAATTTTATTTGTGTAGATAGCATTTAAGTGATGTGTTTTATGCGAATAATACGTGAAAAACGTAAGGAAGATTGTCTCGAAGCACTTAAAATTGTAAAGTCCACTGATTAGCTGCCTTATTTCGAGATGTTTCTTCGTATGGATTTTTCGTGTGGTATTTTGTATATGGGGCGTATGGGTGCATATATGGTATCTTTCCGTAGAGGTGAATAGCAAAATAATAGTGAGTGAATGTTCGCTAAATCATAGATGCCTTTGTTTCTTTTTATCTCTGGACACTTTTTTTCAATATTCTTTTAATGCACCGCTGTAATATTGTCACTTGCATTAATCTCGCCATTAAAATTAAAAATTAAAATAATATCCTAAAAAATTTACTTTTATACCTTCTTCTTAGAGACTAAACGAAATCGTTACATAAAAAGCAGCATCCGAGAGGTCGATACATTTTGAAATCATCATGCAGGTAAGAGAAAATCACCTACCTGATGCGATAGAAAATACCGAGATTTATACTTTAGACTCGTAGTAGACGAACACAACGTCGCGATCTTTCTTCGGTTTTATTCGTACGGGCTAGAATGGCGAACATAAAACTGCACCACCTAAACATAAATGCGCAACATCACCATATCTCGCTATACTGGTATATCATGAATCACGAGGTTTTAGCCGTTATACGCAAAACTAAAATCACACTGACAATCGGTTGTCTTTGCAAACTGTGCCCCGCTTGAGCGACGCGGTAAGCTCTTATAGAGGGCGTATTAAAAGGTAAGTTACACTTTTCAAAGTCGGCTCTTGGCAGATTTTGATGCAGTTTGTCAGAAAGATGCAGTAGTATGGTGCATTTATTTTTTGTTAAAATAATAAAATATAGGTTCGTCCGAGTAAAGAAAGGACAGAGAAATATTTTCCCCGCGTGCTTGGCAAAGCTCTCGTGAAACCATCGGAAGGAAATGATGTGGCAGTGTTACGTTTATTTCGGCAAAACAAAATAGGAAATAAAATGAAAGCCAACTTTAGTTCCTTTTAAATCCACCCGTCTTTCTGCCGTTATCAGCGGCGCAATGGCATACAATGCTATTTGACGCTTTCGCTACAACGGCGAAGTCTGAAATGCGTTAGCGCAAGGCAGCTCGGAACCCATCGAGCCAAATCTCGCTTTGCAGGACTCATGAATCTCAGGTCCAATCCCTACCTCTGCCCCTTTCAATAGAGATGAGCATCTTACAGGCGTTTGGTTCTGAGTCACCATTGCGTGATGCACTTTAAACGTCTCAGGCTAACAGTCGTACTGCACTAACTTTATTATCAACAGCGTGTAACATTGTCGTCCCGTCTCTGGCGTAGGCAGGTGCCAAGCCAAACCACAGAGCTCCGGGAAACCGTACAGGCGGCAGAGATGAGAAGGTGGACACCCAGAATAGAGACCAAACCTTCCCTTAGACTGCACGTCACAAAAAGAAGGCCATTGAGGAAGGAGACGTGTTATGACAACTCGAGGGGTAGTCGGCTTCTCCCGGAGGCCCGCATTGAGACCGTGCGAACTCGGGTCAGGATAGCCAAGTTCACGGAGGGACTGACAAGAGGGCCTGCTCACTTTTTTTAAAATGATGGAGAAGACGGTGGGGAATTTGGTACTATGATGCCAGCGTATCGGGTCGGAGTCGACGAGCTTGCCGGTCGCCCTGGGATTCCGGAGTGGCGGCGAAGAACAAGAAACAACCGAGGGACTGGGTGAACAAGGGCAGCGACCGGAGCGGCCACGAGAGGACATTCGCTTGGCGGTGGAGGTGACGAAGAGGCGACTGGAGGTGTCGTGGCAGAAGACGCCACGACGGCGGGAAAACACTATGAGCGTGCACAAGTCGCCAGCTACAAACACAGACGGGAGAGACCACCGATCAGGAAGTGGAAGAGAGGACCACTGGCTACATCCAGAATCCAAAGATCTGTGATCAGCCGTCACGAAGATAAAGCCAAAGAATCCAGTCCAATCCAAACTAAACTCGCGATATCTGAATGAGAACGCATGAAACCCAGCGACCGCGTCGCATTTTTGCCAAAGAGTGCTTCCACCGAACGGAAAGACACGGGCCTGGGAACTTGGGCCGGGCACTATCGCGATACAAATGTATCCTTGGATTGAGCGCGTTGGTAATAGATTCAAAAATATACGAAAGAGTCAGACAAAGAGGACAGACAGGACAAACATCTTTCGTTCGCATCTTATGGCGCGTTGACACTCGCGGATTCGCGGGCGGATTTGCGCAGGCCGAAAGAGGATTTTGGAGCTGAGTGGAGAAATCAACTCGTCGCTTTGCGGGAAATCCGGATATTAGTCTCGGACTAATCCAGATTTTTCGCTAGCGACGAGTAGATTTCGTCACCCGGTTCTAAAATCCACTTTCCGCCTGTGCGGATCCGTCCGCGAATCCGCAAGTGGAAGACATGCCACTATAGATCATTTTTGGTATCTTTATCTTTGTATCAAGGTACATTTGAAAAGTGCGTTTGTATCTCGGTAGTTAACTGCATTTACCATGTTAGGTGGCATCGCAATACTCTTCACCACTTAGGTATCTCGTTGCATTTGCTGTCAAATGTTAACTGTCGGGCTTTCACAATAAACTGAACACCACCTTTCTGGTCCACCCATCCGCATAAACCTACTACAACAAAAACATTTTTTCAAAGTTACGGACGCCAGTGCCTTTCAACGCCATTTTTAAATACTTGAGAAAAAATTGTGCAGAACGAAGCATATCGAATTCACTTATATAAAAGTAATCTTGTATACATATCTGTGTGATCAAAATGTACTGTAATGTGAAACCACGCCAAGAGCTGAAAACTGTACCCGATCGGAAATAATGTTTTCCTAAAACTACATCTGTAACAAGTAAACATTCTTGCCGATTTATTCCGCTCAATTAGCACTGATTTCGAAACTATGCACATTTCCACGAAAACGGGACATAAGACCTCCCTGAGACAACGAAACCGAGCGGCAGAAATGAATGACTAAAACGGAACGTCTGGTCATTCTAACCATTGTGGCAGAAATGTTTTTTGTACCTTTCTGTATCTGCATTCCAGTATACCTTTTTGCCGTATTCGCGGAAGTATCTCGAGGATATCTCGTCACATAAAAAGCAAATGTATTTCAGTATTTGTATTCCTGAATATGTTTCTATAGTATCTCCTACACAGCCCTCTGAAACAAACAAGTGCGCACGCCAAAAGTCCATAGGCATATATTAGAAACCCGAGACATTAAAATTGCCTAAGCATGGTGCTCGAAATGCGTCTTCAACTGTTGCGCTTAATCCCACCCATAGATCGGAGACGCGTAGAAATAACAACATAATACGTCACAGGATTTTCCAGGTCGTCGCGATCCTGGCGCTTGGTTCATGCACTACCAGTAAAGAAGAAAACCAGGTAGTGGAGTCACCCTCGTCGCGGTGTTTCGACCTGTGGCTTAACTCAGCATCGAATCAAGCCCCGTGATGGGACTAAGATTGATCGTATTATTGCATTTGGAAAATAGAAATGCTCGAATTTGTATAGCCTTTGTGATTAACAAGTTGTACGTTTTCAATTAAGCTGTTTATGTATAGGTTTCTACGGCATACTTAAAATTCCATGTTCTTCGTAGAATTGCAAGAAAGCACGGAAAGAAAGGAAATAACTTTTACTAACATCCAGTTGCCTGATCCTCTGCAAATTGTAAGAAAGTGAAAGGTGTGAGATGTGTGTTACTCGCATATATACAGTTTTTATAAACAGTTGCATATAAACAGCTCATTCGAATATGAGCCAGTGCACTTCAGGAAGAAAACAGCGTGGCACTTTAATAATTCCCCTCTAAAAAAACATTTTAACAGTAGCTATATAAAAAAATAACGACCACCATAAATATTCTTCGCCAGGGAAAACTATTGAATATACTACTGGCTTTACACAAGTCTACTTATTGCTTCTTGAGTAAAGGTTGTCAAAGAAACATTGCTTTTCAATAAAAAATAAAAAATATTAAGCTTATCATTACACAGATTTTACAAACAACGTCGACATCAAGTCAGTAAGAGTAGTACTTCACTGATCATTCTTGACGATAATATTAAAAATAGCAAATACAGATATGACATCAAAATTGATATCAGCCGTTTGCAAGCGTTTAATCCTGCCAATTCTCGTAACAGATATATTTATTTAGCATTGTCGATTGTTGCGAGATTCTCATTTGCTCAGAAATCTCAGCAAACGTTATGCTTTGAAGTTTTCACCAATATTTCCACAACTCCATAGAAGGATGCACTTTTGATGTATTAATCGGTCGAGAAATTAGACAGCGATCAATGAATATTTAAATTATGACAAAATAATTGATTAGTTTCGCAGCCGTATATATATATATAATAAATAATAACACGATTTTTCTATTCACAAGAACTCTTATCTTCTGTTCTCGATTTTCCACAATCGTCCGTTCGCTTTTTTCACTAATTTGTTCCGGTTTTTTGACTGACACGCATGTGCCTGATTCGTACCAGTCCAGATTCGTGCCAGTCCCGATTCCTGCCAGTCGTGATTCGCGTCAGTGTTGATCACTGTCAGTCCTGATTTGTGCCAGTCCTGACTCGTGCAAGTACTGATTTGCACCAGTCCTGATTTTATGCCAGGCCTGAATAGTGCCAGTCCTGGTTTGTTCAAGTCCTGATTCGTGCCAGATCTCTATCGTTGCAGTCGTGATTTGTGCCAGTTGTGATCCGTTCCAGTTTCGCTTAGTGCCTGTCTGATTTTTGCCAGTCCTGACTCGTGCCAGTCCTGATTTGTGCCAGTATTGACTCGCGCCATTTCGGATTAGGACCAGTCATAATTCGTGCAAGTTTTGATTGGTGACAGTCCTGTTTTCTTCCAGCATTGACTTATGCTAGTCTTGTCGCGCGCCAAGCAGTGATTCGTGCCAGTTATGATTAGTGCCAGTCCTGATTAGCACCAGTCCTGTCCCATGCCACACCTGATTTGTGCCAGCCCTGACTCATGCCAGTCCTCTGACTCGTGCCAGTCCTGACTCGTGCCAGTCCTGACTCGTGCCAGTCCTGATTTGTGCCAGTATTGACTCGCGCCATTTCGGTTTAGTGCCAGTCGTGATTCGTGCCAGTTTTGATTAGTGACAGTCATGATTTCTTCCAGCATTGACTTATGCTAGTCCTGTCTCGCGCCAAGCCGGATTCATGCCAGTTGTGATCAGTGCCAGTCCTGATTAGCACCAGGCCTGTCCCGTGCCACACCTCATTTGTGCCAGTCCTGACTCGTGCCAGTCCTGATTTGTGCCAGTATTGACATGCGTCATTTCGGATTAGTGCCAGTCGTGATTCGTGGCAGTTTTGATTAGTGACAGTTCTGATTTCTTCCAACATTGACTTAAGCTAGTCCTGTCTCGCACCAAACCGGATTCATGCCAGTTATGATTAGAGCCAGTCCTGATTACCACCAGTCCTGTCCCGTGCCACACCTGATTTGTGCCAGTCCTGACTCGTGCCAGTCCTGATTTGAGCCAGTATTCACTCGCGCCATTTCGGATTAGTGCCAGTCGTGATTCGTGCCAGTTTTGACTGGTGGCAGTCATGATATCTTCCAGCATTGACTTATGCTAGTCCTGTCTCGCGCCAAACCGGATTCGTGCGAGTTGTGATTAGTGCCAGTCTTAATTAGCACCAGTCCTGTCCTGTGCCACACCTGATTTGTGCCAGTCCTGACTCGTGCCAGTCCTGATTTGTGCCAGTATTGACTCGCGGCCATTCCGGATTAGTGCCAGTGGCATTCTTCATAGTTTTTATTAGTGACAGTCCTCGTTTCTTCAAGCATTGACTTATGCTAGTCCTGTCTCGCGCCAAACCGGATTCGTGCCAGTTATGATTAGTGCCAGTCCTGATTAGCACCAGTCTCGTCCCGTGCCACACCTGATTTGTGCCAGTCCTGACTCTTGCCAGTCCTGATTTGTGCCAGTATTGACTCGCGCCAATTCGGATTAGAGCCAGTCCTGATTACTGCCAGTTTTGATTAGTGGCAGTCCTGATTTCTTCCAGCATTGACTTATGCTAGTCCTGTCTCGCACTAAACCAGATTCGTGCCAGTTATGATTAGTGCCCGTCCTGATTAGCACCAGTCCTGTCCGGTGCCACACCTGATTTGCGCCAGTATTTACTCGCGCCATTTCGGATTAGTGCCAGTCGAGATTCGTGCCAGTTTTGATTAGTGACAGTCCTGATTTCTTCCAGCATTGACTTATGCTAGTCCTGTCTCAAACCAAACCGGATTCGTGCAAGTTATGATTAGTGCCAGTCATGATTAGCACCAGTCCTGTCCCGTGCCACACCTGATTTGTGCCAGTCCTGACTGTCGTGCCGGGCTGTGGCCGGCGGTCAAACTGCACGGCCCACCAGCGACGGCTAGCAAGCAACAGAGCCAACTGAGCGTCCAGAGCCGGAAACCAAAAAGCATGTTTATCTCACGAGGCAATGGCTTTTACAGAAGACGCGGGCACAGTGTTCGCAACCCAATTACCGAAAGTGTCCAAACTTGGCACTAGCGCCGCCCACAACATCTCCCCCTTAAGAATGTTCGAGAGTGTACCGGACACCTTGGCTGTGAAAAAAAACAAGTTTTACAGATTGAGTCTCTTGGGAGCAACCACTTGTCTCCCAGAACGGGTCGTGTAGGGTTGGCCCGTACCGTCACCACGAACACCTGGTGGTGATGCCGGACGAGGCACATCACGATGAGGGGAGTCGCCAGGTCCACCTGAGGCCGAACCGTCGCCGGAAGCTGGGGTAGCCAGGGGCGTTGAAGATGCGCTCCGGTCGCTGGGAGCCAATGTAGACGGTGGAGCCGAGGTTCGACTGTAGGGCACTAAGTTGCGCCGGTTGCGTTGCAGAACTGCCCCGTTGTCAGTCTCAACGACATAAGACCTCGGGCGTT
This sequence comes from Ixodes ricinus, assembly GCA_037355805.1. Classification (NCBI taxonomy): domain Eukaryota; kingdom Metazoa; phylum Arthropoda; class Arachnida; order Ixodida; family Ixodidae; genus Ixodes; species Ixodes ricinus. The sequence goes on along the minus strand of JAZHYW010027564.1, from coordinate 27,142 downwards.
GAGCCGGGCTTAAGACAGTGCCACGCAGCCTCTCGGGCTGAACCCAAACTCGAGTGCCCTGTTGAAGTCTTGGAAGAGCACGGGCTCGATGACGGCTGTTGAAGTCTGCTGTCTGTTTCCTACGGTAGTCGGAGTCTCGGGTGACAACCAGGTCTCGTCCCGGATTAAGAGGCTGTAGCTGCTCCTCCCTCTTCGGGACCCGCGTTCGAAGCTGGCGGCCCATCAGCAGCTGTGCTGGGCTGTAGCCGGTGACACCTGGCGTGTCTCTGTAACTGAGGAGCGCCAAGTACGGGTCCTTGGCCTTGCGAAAGAGGTTCTTAATGGTTCGAACCATACGTTCCACTTCACCGTTTGACTGGGGGAAGTTTGGGCTACTGGTCACGTGTGCGAAACCGTAGGAGCTTGCGAATCCGGCGAACTCCCGCGACGAAAATGGGGGACCGTTATCAGACCGGACGGTCTTGGGGATTCCATGACGAGCAAACATACTCTTGAGGACGTCAATGACCTTCCCTGCTGTCGTGCTTCCTAGCGTCACCACTTCCGGGTACCGGGAATAGTAGTCAACTAGGAGAATGTAGGTTTGGCCGTTCAGGTGGAAGAGGTCGACGCCGAGGACTTCCCACGGAAGGCTTGGGAGACTTGTGCCACAGAGGGGTTCCGCCAGGTTGACTCGGCACGAGGCACATTGCTCACAGTTCGCCACGAGGGAAGTGATGCTGGCATTGATCTGGGGCCACCAGACTGACTCACGGGCTCTGGACTTGCAGCGGTTGATACCTTGATGGCCTTCGTGGATCAAGGCAAGTATCGTCGGGCGCAGTGCAGCTGGGATGACGATACGGGTTCCCTTCAGCAGAAGACCATTGCAGACTGAAAGTTCTTCCAACACGGGTGCATACTTTGCAACGTGCAAAGGTAACTTTCCCTTGGATGGCCAACCGCCCTGGCAGAATGAGATGAGCGTACTGCATTCACCGTCGGATGCTTGAGCCATCTTGAGATCTTCTATGGGAACTGGAAGCACCTCAGAGGAGCCGTCCACGGTTTCTGCTGCGAAAAGCTCGATGGCGTCCAGCTCTCCTGGCGCGACGAGGGCCTTGCAAGGGATTCGAGACAGTGTGTCGGCTGTGGCTAGTAGTTTTCCAGGAACGTGCAGCATTCGGAATTGATACCGCATGAGTTTCAGCCGCAACCGTTGAATCCGCGGTGGCAAGACGTCGAGCTCCATCTTTCCGAAAAGGAGACCAATGGCAGATGATCCGTCTCAACATCGAAGGAGATGCCACGCACATACTCGTCGAACCTCTGTACAGCCCAGGTGACCGCCAAAGCCTCCTTCTCTGTCTGGCTGTAGCGCTGCTCGGTTGTTGTCAGGGATCTTGACGCAAAGGCGACAGGTCGTCTCTCTCCTGTTGGTTGAGTCTGGAGCAGCACCGCGCCTAGGCCGAAGGAGCTTGCATCCGCAGAGACCGTAGTCGGGTAGGCTGGGTGGTATTTTGCCATACAACGGTCGGACGTCAGCAGCTTCTTGAGAGCATCGAAGGCGACTTCCTGTTCGTACGACCAGGTCCACTCCGTGTTCTTGCTAAGCAGAGCCCTGATCGGCGCTGTCACTTGGGCCACGTGTGGGAGGAAGCGGGCCAAGTGATTCACCATGCCTAGAAGTCGGCGCACCCCAGCGACGTCCGTTGGTGGGTCCATGTTTTGCACGGCGGACAGCTTGCCGGGATCGGGCCTTATCCCTTCCGCTGAGACAACAACTCCCAGGAATGACACTTGGGACACTCCAAAACTGCACTTCTCCCTGTTGAGGGTGACGCCGGCTTCGGAGAGACGCAACAGCACCTGCTGCAGGCGTTGGTCATGTTCCTTCTTCGTTCTGCCGAAGACTAGGACGTCGTCGACCATGTTGACTGTTCCGTCTAGGCCCTCCAAAATCCATGCCATCTGTCGCTGGAAAAACTCTGGGGCCGACGTGATGCCAAATGGGAGGCGGCAAAAGCAATAACGCCCAAACGGCGTAATAAATGTCGTAAGCTCTTGAGAGTCCTGGGAAAGCTTGACCTGATGGAAGCTTGAGGTAGCATCGAGCTTCGAGAAGACTGCTGCATCGCCCAGAAGTCCCAGGACTTGATCGACAGTGGGGAGCACATGACGTTCTCTCAGGACAACTTGATTCAGCTTGGTAAGGTCAACACAGAGGCGGTAGCCTCCCGACGACTTTGGAACCACGACCAGTCCAGCGCACCAAGGTGTGGGGTTGGTGACACGCCGAATGACTCCGTCTTGCTCCAGCTTGGCCAGCTCTGTTCGCACCACCTCGCGCAGGGGTATCGGTATGCGGCGTGGAACACTAAGGGAAAACGGAACCGCATCTGGGCGTAGACGGATCTTGTACTCCTCCTTGAGCGTGCCGAGGCCTTTGAAAAGTCCCTGCGGCACCGGTACTTTCATGTCGTCCAAGAACTTGACCACACCCAGAGCCTGGATGGCTGGGAACCCCAGCAGGGGCACGGAGAGGGACTTGATCACGTACAGACGCTGATGACAGGTCTTGCCTCGCCACAGGAGGGTAGCCATGAAGGACCCAACGACTTTTAGCGACTGGTCTCCCGGTCCCGTCAGCAGGTCGTCGACCTTGTCCAGATGACGAGGTAAGTTCGGGAAGGCTTCCGAAACAGCAGACACCTCCGCGCCGGAGTCTACCTTGAATCTCGCCGTGTAGTTGTCGACAGTGACCTCGACGTACTTGGCCTTGGCCTTCTCAGTCTCGAGGATTGCGTGGAGCTGTAAGGTCGCCACCTTGCTCTGCTTTCGTTTGCGAGCGCGACAGACGTCCGCGAAGTGGCCCTTCTTCTTGCAGTAGTTGCACAGAGACTGCCGAGCAGGACAGTCGGAGCGTGCGTGGGGGCTCGACCGCAGTAGCTGCAGGAACCCGAGTCGTTATCGCCACGTGAAGACACGGCTGACGCGTCGTCTGACCGTTTCGTTGTCTTGCGTTGGTGCGTCGGACCACGACGAGACTTCGTAGCGTCAACGTTGACGGTGAGCTGGCCTGACTCACTCCCACGAGCAGTCTTTTCTTTTTCGGCGTCTTCGGCCTGCCTCGCCTGCGTCCACGCGTCCTTGAGGCTGAGCTTCGCGTTCCGGCAGAGTTGGTCGGACAGGCGTCCGTCGCAAAGACCGACAACGAACCGGTCGCGAACCAGGCGTTCTTCGACATCGGGGGACGGGTAGTTGCACCGCTTGACAAGCTTGCAGAGCTCGGCGTAGTAACTGTCGACGCTCTCTCCCGGCTGCTGAACCCGCTTGTGGAACCTCGAGGACTCGTACACCTCGTTGAGGGGGTGCACGAAGTGTTCCGAGAAGCGCTTGACCACCGTGTCGTAGTCGTTCAGGGAGGCGGCGTTCAAGCCGAACGTGTCGAGAAGGACCCGAGCCTCGGGGCCCATACAGTAGAGAAGTGTCCGCACCTGAATGTCCGGTGGTGCTTGGCGAAGTCCGGAGGCATAAGCGTAGTCCTCGAATTGCGTAAGCCACGCAGGCCAAGAACCGGTGTTGTCGAAGTTGAAACCAGCGGGCTGACGTAGGGAGACGCCCACCCACGTTGGAGCTTCTTGCGAGTTCGCCATGAGGACGGAGGGACGTAGGCCTAATGCGCTGTCATGAGGACCGAAGGTACGTAGGCCTAGTGGACTGCTTCTGACACCATGTCGTGCCGGGCTGTGGCCGGCGGTCAAACTGCACGGCCCACCAGCGACGGCAAGCAAGCAACAGAGCCAACTGAGCGTCCAGAGCCGGAAACCAAAAAGCATGTTTATCTCACGAGGCAATGGCTTTTTACAGAAGACGCGGGCACAGTGTTGCAACCCAATTACCGAAAGTGTCCAAACTTGGCACTAGCGCCACCCACAACACTGACTAGTGCCAGTCCTGATTTCTGCCAGTTTTGACTCGCGCCATTTCGGATTAGTGCCAGTCGTGATTCGTGCCAATTTTGATTAGTGACAGTCATGATTTCTTCCAGCACTGACTTATCCTAGTTCTGTCTCGCACGAAACCAGAGTCGTGCCAGTTATGATTAGTGCCAGTCCTGATTAGCACTAGCTCCTGTCCCGTGCCACACCTCATTTGTGCCAGTCCTGACTCGTGCCAGTCCTGATTTGTGCCAGTATTGACTCGCGCCATTTCGGATTAATGCCAGTCGTGATTCGTGCCAGTTTTGATTAGTGACAGTCATGATTTCTTCCAGCATTGACTTATGCTAGCCCTGTCTCGCACCAAACCAAATTCGTGCCAGTTGTGATTAGTGCCAGTCCTGATTAGCACCAGTCCTGTCCCGTGCCACACCTGATTTGTGCCAGTTCTGACTCGTGCCAGTATTGACTCGCGCCATTTCGGATTAGTGCCAGTCGTGAATCGTGCCAGTTTTGATTAGTGACAGACCTGATTTATTCCAGCATTGCCTTATGTTAGTCCTGTCTCGCGCCAAACCGGATTCGTGCCAGTTATGATTAGTGCCAGTCCTGATTAGTGCCAGTCCTGATTAGCACACCAGTCCTGTCCCGTGCCACATCTGATTTGTGCCAGCCCTCAGTCGTGCCAGTCCTAATACGTGTAAGTTTTGATTCGTGCCAGTCCTGATTAGTGCCAATCCTATGGTTAATCTGAGTCCTACGGTTAGTTATACTCCTGATTTGTGCCAGTCCTGATTCATGTCAATTAAGCTTCTGCTAGCGATAATCAGTAGTTTCATTTCTTGACTGGCAGAACTAAACCAATATTCATAAGCCTGAGAAACGTTTAAAGTTCGGCGTTTTCCGCTGTCTTTATGATTCAACACAAAGCGGAATCTCAATATTCTATAAAGTAATAATTACACCCGAGTAAAAGCAGAGCGATGGGGGCAGAAGTGCCCGTAGCCAATCTTTGATAGACTGAAGTGCTCTGCTTGGAGATCCTAGTTAAACTGACGTCTTTAGGTGAGTTCCACAGTAGCCCCTATATAACTGAAAGAACTTCGAACCTTTACAAACTAAATTAATTGAAAAACTTACAACGCGCTTACGCTTCTTTAAGCGTACACGCTACAAACAAAAATGTAACTCATCCGCTTTATGTGTCATGTTCCGTTTCACCTTATAATGAAAATTTCACAAAGGCTAGAGCCGCGAGCGCATAGCTTTGGCATGTACTGTCGCTGCACCAGTGATCACACAGTCAAAGAGCGATCACGAGCAAGAAGCTCACGCTTACAACCTTCACCACTGCCAATGTTGAGAAGAGATGAATAGCCTTCGACTCATGTTGAACTTCATAAAATTCGTTTCGTAAAACTAGCCGAGTGAACCACCGGTGAACCGCGGATTACGGATTCAAACTAAGCGGACTGGAAATGTAAAGCACGGTTTGTGAAGAGAGCAGAGGCAGATATGTTCCTCTGAATACGAAAAAGTTCGTTTTTTGCAAGCATCACTAGGCTTTCCTGTAGAATAGCGGCCTGTGTCTCGGTCGCAGGAACAGAATAAAGCTACTGCAGTAACGAATGTTAACGGGATATATTTCTGCACTAGAAGGAGATTACAATAGCGCACGCGAGTAGGACCGTCCACAAATATATCGAAGCCGGCAGAAGAAAAAGCGGAACTCGAAACATTGGAGTTCTGCAGCGTCGAGTTCGGTTCGATTCACGCACTGGCGAACTGCGTTACGATCTTAATGCGGACTCGACCGCCACCTACACCTAAACCTACGAAAGCGAAACGGATCATCAACCAGCTTTCCCTACGGCGATGAAACCCGATTAAGCTGCAACTATCTTTCCAGGCATCCCGGGACAACAACGACGAAAGCCTCGCGATAGATAAACCCACCCCGCGAGACACCCGCCATAATTACGGGCAGTTACGTTCTCTTCGAGGAGCTGCGATGGACCAAGAACGCGTCTCGTTTAACGCGATGGGCGTCCAAGCGTGCATCAGTGCTCAAGCTGAGCGTGTACAAACTTCGCGCTTGTTTTCCGAGCATTATCAAGGTTGCCGAAAGATTACCGTTCCTCGTGCACGTAACACCAGAGAGCCTAGATTTAAGAAAGGGAGCAACTCAAACCGTGGAAAGTGTTTGCAGTTTCATGTCGGACACCATATACCCAAAGTGTTCGGTCATTCGCATACGTGCGACGCCGGGTAGGGAGGCTGGGCAAAGCCCGAAAACGCTGGTACACGATCGACGCGTTAGGCTTTTCCTCGCAGCTTGTATTGCACACGCGGTCAATGAACCACGTGACCAAGACTCCGCAGCTGTAAACACTCTCAAAATCTAGGCACACTACATAATGCCTTTTGTCCAATTCTCCAGAACATCTATCATTTCTGATCTATCCTCAAACAACCGTTTATTTTTTATTTATTTTTTTCTTGGAAGGGAGGGACGCAAACAAATCTTGCAATATCCTTTGGACACCAAAATGCAGAACGTCCTAGATGATTAGTGCAGAAATTTGGGGAAAGTGTGCGAGTGTTAGGAGAAATAGATAAAAACTACCTAGAGGAGAGAGGGGAGGGTGTGTGTGTGTGGGAGGGAGGGGTAAGCTCGTATTTTGCAAACTAAACTGCTATAGTTCAAATCGTTATTCACCAAAAACAATTATTAGAGCGCTGACATTCTCAACGTTGTGACTAGAATCGAGCTCGGTCAAAGCCACATGCTCTACGAAATCAAGAAGCTTCAGGACGCCTTATCATCAACAGACGTCGCAATAAACGCACTTAAAAAAAATTTACCGTACATGAAGCGGATCTGAATTTAATGAAGGAGCGTTCTGATGCTGGGCGCAAGCAGGACTGAAGCTTCCTGCAAACTTCTATCGGACATATAAAAAATAAACGGCAGGTGCGATGACGCCGAGAGCAGACTTCGGAGATCTACCTTTTTTGTTTTTGGGTCTTTCAAACTCAAAAATAAAATCTTGGAGTCAATCGGAAACTACAGTTTGGAACTTTTGCGAGCGGCACCTGGAAATCGGGGTGCCTAAAAAATATTATTCGGGCACACAGGCTCGGAAAGCTTTTACTTAACAACAAAACAACCCATTGTTATCAAATTCCTGCGTTTCACAGAGAAACAAAACATCTTTTCGTGGGGCATTAAATTGAAGGGCTCCGAGTTTCCCGTGCGGGAAGACTTATCGGACTCTGTCCGCTTTGCTCGAAAGGGACTCTTTTTGTTTGCTTGATCACTGAATAAAACATCGTAAATTCGATTCGCTCAGTTATACATTATTAATAAAAGCCATAAATATTATGTGCCATCCAACTCTGTTATAGAATTATCTAGTTATCTGAAAGTTATTAAGGCTGCCCCACCTCGCAAGACAGTAAAAATGTTTGGAATTTACTGTTATATTTACGGAGTCATACCGAAGCGGGGTGAACTAAGTAAATTAATTTGTGATAACAGCTCTAGCATTGTAAGCTCTACAGAGACCTAGCTTAAACCTGAAATAGGCGATAGCGAGATTATTCCCCTTGAAATGCAGCTTGACATTTGTCGGTGCGACAGGCCTTCTCAACGAAGACGAGTGCTTATCGCAATAAAAAAAAGTATATCTTCATTTTGTGTTTGAATCTGCCGTGACCTAGACGCTGTGTTGATATGCGCTACCGCAGCGTTCAGGCAAACCATAATCGGCGCGTGCTATCGGGCACCAAATCGGGATTCCGTTTATTGCAACATTTTGCACTTCGTTTCGCTTGATATTCAGAAACTTTATCCGAATGCACAATTTCTAATTTTTGGCAATTTTAATTTCCCGAACGTCGACTGGATTAAGTTTACCACAGGCGGGTCGAAGGATGCTAAAATATTTCTTGATGACTGTGGGAATTTTAATTTTACCAGTTGTTCATGACTCACCCGTGATGAAAACATTCTCGACATTGTCCTTACTATTTCTCCATAACTAATTAAAAGTGTTGAATGCATTCATGGTCTGAAAGCGCAAGCCCTTACTTACTTACCAGTTTGTTTCTACCGTAGCCATACCCGAAATATGACTGTTAAAACCACGACCGGCTTTATTAGGGGCGACCAGATCACCCGAGGCAGCGCGAGCGCGCCGCATTTGTTTTTGCTTGTTAAGTACTTTCTCTGGTTCGCTGAACCGCCACCGCGTTTTCTGGCGCAGTAGCCCAACACACTAGCGAGACGCTTTCGCGCGTGTATCTGTGTGTGTCTGCTCCACGACCGGCGACGTTTTTGGGATAATCGGCTGTATTTTAAGGAGTTTTCTCATCGTTATTGTGATTGTACGTTCGGTAAAGAGCTAGAAGCTGATCTAGATCGCATTCTTTTCCAAACAAACTAACAAACTTGCCCTAAGCTAGACCAAATGCGCTACTATGCACATCACTGCCTCGCGTCAACCTTCGACCCCTCCAACACTTTCCTGAACCGAGTGGACATCCCAAGAACAACGCATATCTGCCACCTAGATGTCATCATGGACCAGCATTTCGATTTCCATCGCTATGTCCAAAACGTCGTGTCCGGGGAAAGTTGACTCCTTAGCTTCGTCATTCGGTCCACAAGAAGAGACAGTCCTGATGTGCCCAGATTGCTGTTCACAGCACTGGCGTTAGCCATCCTGGAGTCTTGCTGCTTTGTGTTGGATTCGGCAACCAGGCAGCTTGTTGCCTCCCTCGAGTCACTGCAACGTCGCGCTTCCTACCTTATTATGAGGCGTCAACTTGGCCTCCGAACACCATCCTATCTAGCACACCTCCTCCGTTCACTCGGCAATGACCCGCTTCAACATCGCGTACGTCAGGTAGCGACCACGCGGCTCCTAGCCACTTTTCTGCTACCGGACTCCACGCTTCCTTTTGCCTCCTCCCTGTGGTGTACTCGCACTAGTGGACTGCAGCCCCTTTTAACCCGTACGTTTCGTCACTAGAGCTCCTTCGCACCCCGTGGAGTGCAACTTTAAAAATCCACCCTCCCGCCAGTCACCAGTTCACTACCAATCAACGGTGTCTCACTTCGAACATTCACCAAGAAGCGTCACGGCCCACCTGCGGGCGGCTCAACTCGATTTTTTATTCCGATCACGGAGTAGGCTCCAACAGGCAGACTGGATGCACCATCCTCGTACATCCTACTGATGCTTAGCTCACAATACTAACTAATCTGCTCGAGAAAACTATATTATAGTGACTCTTTTTTACCTATTTTATTCACACTATGTGCCAGCATTAGCGTCTGCCTATTAAATGCGACAGAAATAATCTAAAACCAACGTTATTTCCCCACGTTTCCATTGCCTTCCATAGCGGCCGCCGCGCTTTTGGTGTTGAGCTAGGGCGGCGCCTAGCAGAACACTCGGTCCTTCCAAGCCGTTCACGTGATATTCCTTGGCCCGCGCGCTCCCATAGGGACACGCGGAGTGAGCAGGTCGCCCCTATAAAGCCGGTCGTGGTTAAAACTATCCGCGTCCACAACAAAGCTAATTACGATACAATAAATCAACACTCCTTGGTTTTTTTTCCAATCTCTCGCCGAAAATTGCTTCTTGAGGTCGAGCGCAGTAAACTGGTTACTATGTAAGAACAAATAAAAATAATCTTACAGAAAATTTTGTACCCACTGTCATTGTACGTAGTAACGGGAACAAACCGGTATATTAAAACCTGGCACTCATTGAACTGCAAAACGAAGTTATTATTCATAAAAGCGAAACAAAATTAATTATGGCTTAGTCTGGAACGAATAATTCACGTGTCTCAACAATTATGTAAAGAGTGTCAGATTCTCTGAATAAATATTCTTCACTCTGGATTTACCCATAATCCTACAAATTAATCCCCAGAAATTTTAGAAAATATTCTTGCCTAGAGAGCACTTATTAGATCTGACTTTAGATCTGAAACGGAGATGCTGCTTCTAGAGTTATTTTTCACCGTATTAAATAACTATTTTCCTTCTTGTTCACCTGCGAATGCAATGATGGTATTGAGAATTCGCGCCACTGTCTAACTTTGTTCCCATTGCTCCCATTGACATTTCCGTTGCTGGTATATTTCCCATCATCGAAGGGTAAAGACTTGCCTCATACTACGTTCCTGGAAAGGATTAACGCCAGTTTTCTAGCAACAACAAATTTATATGTGGTGAGTGTCTCAAATTATTTATTTCTCAGCCATTGCAATATGGTTATTTACCGATGGACTGTAAATTCGGAAAGGTCATTCCGGTTTTAAAAACGGTGATCGGGCACTGACCTCCAACTGCAACTCGTTAACTTGCATTGCGTCCCAGCTTGGTAAGCCTTTAATATTATCTCACGTTATTTTGTATCTAGAAGACAACGTTTTTTACGGTCATCAGCATTGTTTCCTAATGCGCTGTTCCTGCGATACTCAACTTTTAGGGTTAACTCATCAGCTCTTTACTTATTTTGAAAATCAATCACATACAGATGCTTTGTTCTTAAACTTTTTGGAAGGTTTTTGGCAAAGTTCCTCACTTTCACCTAATGACTGAACTTCCTTGCATCGGCCTTGATCCTCTTGTTGTTTCATGAATACGAGTTTTTTTTTTTTTTTCGCACCTCATTTTTTGTGGCCAACAAAAGGTCAAATTATATTAACGTCACCTCTGGGGTTTCTACAAGAATCCGTGCTTGGCCCGTATGATCTGCCTAAATCAATTCTGTCAAGCATTCGCCTTTTCGCAGATGACTGTGTGTTGTATCGGAAAATAGCTTATTTTTATGACCGTCTCCAACTCCAAAGTGAACTCGAAATGATTCATTCGTGGTTCTCCAAATGGCTCATGTCATTAAACATCTTAAAATATAAACTAATTCGCTTACGCTCAAAACAAAAACACAACACCCAATGTTTTGTATTCTATTGACTCTGAACAAATTGGCTCCGTTCCTTGTCCACAGACGAATACCGTCAGCTTTTTCCTGTAATGTTGGTACTAATGCTAACGCATTAATATGACTCGGCAAATTGAAGTCCACATGAAATTTGCCTCATTCACCATATTGTGTCTGTCCAGAACCGAACAGTAAGGTTTATTCCTAACGATTGGCATCAAACAACCAATGTTTCTTTTTTAAAACGCCAACTGGATATTCAAACTCTCAGTGTGCGTCGGAAGATATAACGTTTTAGTCTTTATCATCAAACATTTTATTATCACCCAAAAACCCAACTGAATTCGTTCTTCGGCACTGCTACCTCCCTATACTCTGTTTCACCTTATGATGTACCGCAAGAAAGGCTATAAGCGCGAGCTCCTTGCTCTAGGGCACATCTCGGCAGCAAAAGCTCTCGTGCATTAAGAGCAGCTGCCAACGCTATGAGCTTGCGCTTCTAGTCTTCGCTGCGGTACAACATAAGGTGAAACGGAGTAGAGCAGAGAACCACCACGACTGAATTATTCTTGCCATGTGGCGCGAATCAGCGGATGAACTAATTATCTTAATCAAGCTTCTTTTCTCACATACAGTCATAGAATGGAATGGCCTGCAATCTGAAACAGCTGCACTAGATGATAACACCTCGTTTTGTAATGATATTACTTCCTATTGTAGCTAATAGGTCATGTTAATAAGTTGTTGGTTTTGCACTTATATCAAGCTTTCCCCGCCACTGTTTCTGTGATTATCATTTTATGTTTTATTGTTGATTCTTGTTTCTTTTCTTAATGCGTCAGCACTGTTGCATGAAATCCCCCTACCAACATGATGTTTCTTGTAAATTGTTCTACCTGTATATTATCTCCCCCCCCTTTTAATAAATGACTTTGAAAAAGGCGTCTCTAAGAGTACAATAAATTAATTAAATGAATGAATGAATTTCATTCACTTTCTTTCCTCAGATTACTAGTGTGGCACCATTGTCGAAATATGCAAGTAGACTTAAAAGCAGTACCCAAAGTAATTAATACACTAGCCACCCTGACATTTTCTTTTCTTTTCAAAATGACGGATATGCGCCGACTTCTAATTAAAATTACTACTTTCAGGGCTAGGTATGTTTATGTAATGTGATCACCAAAACTGTTTGTTTGTTTGTTTCCTTTATCGAAAAACTTTCTGGCTATTATCAATCTGCTAGGCTCTATCAAAAAATAAAAGATTTGTACCAATTCTTTTACTCCGCGGTGGGCATTTTTAAAGCCTACACTCTTAATCTGGGGCCGGCAAACGTCACGGCCATAGCCGTGACGTTCAACGTTTTCAGGACTTAGCCGCGAACTGATCCGGCCCCGTCAAAGTTGCCGTGTACAACGTCACGGCTGCTGTTCGCCCCTTCCCTCTTTGATGGTGCGAATGGCTATATAGGTGGCTCCGTAGGCGGCCCTGTAATTTTTGGCGGCCCGTTTGTGCAGGGCCGGCAAAAACGGGCCGGCTATGCGCGTAATAGCGGAAAAAAAGACTCTGCTCTCCGCTAGATGGCGGCAGTTGCGGCCACCCAGCGTGCCCCGCGGGCGCAGCCAGCGCATTTCTCTTCTCGTTGTGCAAGGACGACGAATTTTGAACGTACGAAGTACGAATCTAATCGGAAGCATCTGCGGGTGACGTTTGTTTTCTTATCATGGTGATGGAAGCCTATGTTAGAGTGTGCGCCGAAGCCGCGGGACAGTGAGTTAGTTCTTCAGGATGCTCACGCCGAAGGATATCAAAGGCGGGCGGTGTAACCATGACGGAACATGTGAATTCGATGGCTTCACACGGCCCGCTGATCTGGCGGCACGACCAGCACGATCACCACTTCTGGGCCAACTTGGCTGGTGCTATTACTGCGGGCACAGTCCTCTTCAGCACAACCGACTGGGTAATTATGTAGCTCACTGGCTAATAACGGAATAGAGTCAAGTGTTGAAAGAGTTCCTAACTAGTAACTTTTGTTCTCGTTAACAGAGGACATCTTGGACCCTCTCCTGGATGATACAGGTATCTATACACAATATTTTTGTATTCTAAGAAGCACGTTTGAAATCACCTCTTTTCATATTATTCGGATACCGGCTGGCGTCGCCGGTGGAAAGCGGAAAACAGGTTTACTTCATTTCACCTTAGCATGGACTTACCACAACGGCTACAAGCGCGGACTCTTCGCGTCTGACGCCGGCTCGGATGCGCACAAGCACTCGTGGAGGGTGACAATTTTTAAAGTTATCGGGTCACAGTCGCAGCCCTTACGGTTTGCCTATGGTAAGCTGAGGCAGATAAAGCTAGCCGGTTATGCCTCAACGGTGGCCACCAGCATTTTCCAGCGACAAGGTGTAAATAGTTTATAGGGGGTGCTTTTTTCTTGCCGAAGTGTCCGCCGATAGAGCACGGCGTATACGGCGCACTCATCAGCTTGCCGTCCGAGGTATATAGTCGTGCGTCTCGGCCGGCGTCGACGATCGCGTTGAGCAAAGGAGGACGGCCACACAAGGAACATTTATACTAAAATTGATGATGAATGTAACATCTACAATACACTAAGTTTGTCCTTGTGCGTGCACCCTTCTTTGCTCACGCGACCGTCGACGTCGGCCGAAACGTTCTTTCTGTGTGAATGAGCCTTCAGGGGAGACTCGCGTCCCTGCGCTAGACGTCCAAGCGTGACATGTGAGGACAGTCTCCGCCCACCGCGTCGCAGCCTACGAAGTACCGCTGTCCGCAGTGAAGGGGTGCCACACTGATTGCTTTAAAGCATGTTGAGCTTTAATCGGTACGCGCTCGGAAGCGAGAAAGACAGGCAGGCGTTCTACGCACGCCCGAGCAAAGAGAATATACTCGGGTGGCTGTGTCTCAGATGGCTTCATTCCAGCTGTCGCTGTCCACCATCTTACGCAGAAATCTTACCAATTTTTTATAAGTTTGTGCTCATGATGTAACGAAGTATACATGTTAGATCTTATTTCAGGCACAAAGTTAGGGTCAAATTTGGATTATTTATAAAAAAAAAAGATTTGTGTTGGTGCAACTGCGCGAACCGCAAGTTGCACACATTTTTGTCCTCATGTTATTAGAAATTGAAACGTCTAAGGCGGAAACTAACCTTTTCCAACTTATCGGAGGTAGCATGCCTGACTCCTTTCCATTTCCCTACATCTTAAGTAATGCAGTATAACTTTTGGTGACACTCTAAGAATAAGCTTTTATTAGGCTAACTGAATTTAGGAAATGTATTGTATTAAACAATATTTTTGAAAAAAGTCAAACTATCTGTTTTACAATATTTGACGCAGTTTAGCAAGGTGTTTACCCTGACCTGACCATACTTTTAAATTTAGTAATTACAGAAAGTTAATTATTCAAAATCTTTGACACCATAATTATCCAAACGTCAAATTTTATGAATTTTCATATTAAACAAAAATAGCTGTTTATGTGCGACGTGTAGTTTTTGAGCAAACGATTTAGTCGGTGTTTCATGACGCAGCCTGTATGATATAGCCATGAACCTGTAGATCCTGGCAAGTGGACAGCCTCAGCTCCCCTTCCTGGTGGCGTCGAAATTTACTGTTTTGTTCCCACTCTGCAAACTGCCACCAAAGCTCTATTCATATGACGTCAGACTGCTTTTTAATGTCCAGTAACTAAACACAAGCATGGCCGCCGAGAGCAAATGCGGTTATCTAATTGGCGAATTTGTTTTCGCTTATTTTGTTTTCCGCAGAGCTCACGAATAAACGTTTTGTTAGCGGCCATGTTTGTGGCCGATGACTCAACATCTGTATAGACTCTAACATCCAGCAAGCTACTTTCTAAAAAACCAGCTGTTTGCTAAATTTTAAAACGTAATTAAGATACAAGACATGTTCTCTCTCCCTTATTCTCTTATAATAAAATGCTGAAAATTCTTAATCGCAGCGGCATCATGCCTTGATGACAGAGGCAACTGGCCTTCGGACGTGCCGCGGACACCCGTCTTGTGGCACGAAGCTCCGGCAGACTGCAACACAGTTGGCTCGGAGAGCGCACCTGCAACTGCGGCGGGTCCTAGTTCACCAAGTGTGTCAACTGAAAGCAACGGCCATGCTTCCACCAAAGTTTCAGCAAGTGACACAAGTTTTCATATACTTTTCTATTTTATTGTTTGAATGTGGTATTTATTACAACAAAGCACCACCTGTATCTTCAGCTCTGCATCTAATTTAAACAAATAAATGGATTGTATACCTGCGGACCCACTGTTCTTTCAAATGTTTAGAATCCATCGGCCTTGCCCTTGAAACAATTCCTGTATATTTACTTTCCCCTAGAGCACTCGGGAAGTGAATCGCTAAAGTATACAAATTGAGCTTGGTAATGATTTTCCAATATATTTTGCGACTCAAAAATAAAGTTGCGACGTGACTATGTGCATGACGTCTTACAAGAAGACGTCAGGCTCAGTGCCACGTCACAGCTTCATTTTTACGGTGAAATTTTCCTGTACTTCTCATTCGCCTGGCTTTCTTCGTGCATCACAGTCCTGGACCCTCCGAGATACTCTGCGGGGAAATAGTCGACAGGACATTTTTTATAGCCAGCAGAAAACGGGCCACCTAGAAAACGGCCAGCTAGAAAACGGGCCACCTAGTACACAGGCCAGCTAGAAAACGGGCCAGCTAAAAAACGGGCCGGCAAGATCCAACTTGTCACGGCAAATTTTGGGGCCACCTAAAAAGGGACGGCAAACGGGCTGGCAATTTTAGGTGGCCCCAAAATTTGCCGTGACAAGTTGGATCTCATTTGTCACGGCTATAGGTGGCTCCCTAGGTGGCCCCAGATTAAGAGTGTGACGTTTCGTGAGTCAAACCTTTATATGAAAAGGAAAGCAGAGCGACACTCATACCTTCCTTACATCCGGATGGGAGGCAGAGGCAAAAGGCCGCAAAGCCTGACGAGGTCTCTGCCCATCGATAAGAAGGTCATTACAATTTATCTAAGGAAAACAGAGCTCTTCATAAAACATATACTGGTAACAAATATACCACGCAAAAAATATCCATCCAGAATTTTTTTTTTTTTTGGGGGGGGTGGAAGTGAAGGGAAGACAATTATGGGGTAAATCTGTGTCGGCATGAAAAGTACCCATTTCGTTTACGCGTGTGCTTAATTATAGGCTCTTGGTAAAGGTGCGACAATTTTTATATATGGACCTTTTCCGAGAAGCGTTCTGCGCACGCGCGAGCGCCCGATGCCAAGCGGCGGAAGTTGGCACCAAAAATCGAGGAAATTCGGAAGGAGGCTGTGGATCAGCGAGTAGCAAACGTAATTGCAGCATACATATAATTGTGTTACGCAAAAAGAAAGCGGACGGAAAGAATAACACGACGTTTAAGTGGACGCCACGGATGCCCCACTTGGACGGCGCGTTGGGCACGCCCCGCTGCTCAGAGAACGAAGAAACTGGTAGCGTAGCTCCCATTATCGATTGGTGGCGCAGGTAGGTCCCTTCCTCGATTTTTAGTTTCGTGCAGCCACCGCCTGGTGCCGTCGGTATGTGAAAAAGGTCCATTGTGGTGTAGATATTCTCGTTCGTAGGAAATGCAAATAGCGGATGGCGGTAAACGGGTAACGTAGACTCCGGCTGCTGTTTTAAATAGCGACACATAAGATTATCACGGACGGGATGTTGAAATTGGATTACATTGTGAGCTAATTCCTGCGGGCGACGGATTTTCAAAAGGTAGGCGAAGCGCATGTCTCCAGAGTAGCAAACATGACGGAAAATAAACCTAGTCGAAATTAAGGGCCTCTTATCGTCCCCCATCACCGTTTGCAGTTCATATAAATATATCGGTATTCATTTAACATCTGACCTTTCATGAACGTCTCACATCAGTAATATAGTAGCAAACGCAAAACCGTACCCTCGGTTTTTTGCGCCGAAACCTGAAACCCGCAACACCAGAGATAAAACAACTAGCATACTCAACTTTAGTTCGGTCTAAGCTTGAATTCGCTTCTTCTGTGTGGTGCCCTTGGCAATCTTACCTATCTAACAAACTTGAATCCATCCAAAACAGGGGCTGTACGTTTTATTTTTTCTGATTACTCACCATTCACGAGCATATCTGGATTGCGCGAAGCAGCTAACCTTCACACGCTTTCATTGAGGCGCCGAGTGTCCCGTCTCTCTCTCCTTCACCGAATCTTTCACCATAACATGCCTCTTCGTGAATCACTGCTTTTACCCCCGTGGCAGATTTTCCCCCGCTTTGACCACTCCTGCAAGTTGCGGCCCATTTTTTCGTCAACTACTTCATACAGTAATTCAACTTTACCTTTGGCAATAAACGATTGGAACATACTACCAAATGACATTGTTACCATAACTGACACACATAAATTTGCCGCCTCTGTAACCACTTTCATTTCTGCTTTAACCGACTAGTTCCCTCTTCTATTGTGTTAAAATTGTGTGCTGAAGTGTTCGATAAAGAAAAAAAACAACAAATGTACCACTCCCTTGTGTAATGCCCGTAAGGGCCTTCAAGGATAATAAATGATGATGATGATGATGGGTGTGCATACTATTGCTGGGGCAACACTGGAACGGATTCTTTTTATTATTATTATTAATAGCTCTAACACGAGTCTGCGAGGATGGGAAAAACGAATTAGAGAATTTTCTTTTCTCTTTTTTCAGGCGATATCAAAGGACCTAAATAAATAGAGTAACAAAAATTGGTATCCGTTTCTTCTTTTCATCTCAACACAAACGAGATGCAATCCTACGCATGTGCGTCCAAAGCACATCTGAAAACCGTATGCTTGTGCCTATGCGTTGCACAGATTTTTTACACGGCTATATTTTTCTTCGTCCCCAAGCTAAGACTTTCTCGTCACGGCATCTTCAATGCATCCAGATCTACAAATCCGATCCATACTTGAGGGAGTGGGTGAGGGAAGGGGGTGGGTGTTAGTCACAAGTAGTTTTCAACTCCTACTAAAGGGTTTGTGGGGCCTAATGGAACCTCTGGAACTTCGCAATTGGGTCTCAATAGGCGTTTCATATTAAACCGAGGAACACACCGGGCGAAAATTTCATTGAGTTTTGGAACCAATGAGGGTGTGTAAAGTAGAGAGCATTTCAGCTTTCTGCGTAACAGGGGAGCGTGTTTTCGTACGTCACTTTGCTACAAGTAGTCACGCGTGATAAGCGAAAAGCGCCAAATAAACAGGGACAAGGAAGTAGACAAGACGAAGTGCACTCCCAAATGAAGGTTTATTAAAACTAACACACACTATTTTACGATAACGAAGGAGGGACGTGGAAGACAAACAGAAAACACAGGCTTTCGACTTGCAACAAAACGTTTACTGGTTTCACTTTTGCCTCCCGAAGCTCGACGGGGGAGCATCGGGGAGGGAGGGAGGGAGGGTGGTGGGGTCGGGGAAGCGGGAGACATGTGGCCCTGCCAGCAGCTATGCGTACACCGCGGAAAGGTGGGGTCTGCTAAGTGTCATTCTACACGTTACCGTTACATGACGCCCTGAGTGCCGCCGCTGCCTTGTTGGGAAGGAAGAAAAGGGCTAGGGGGAAAGACCCGGAGAAAAAAGAAAGGAGAAGGGAATTCGTGGGGGAACCCTCTCGCCAGGCACGTAGCCAGGATTTTGTTTCGGTGAGGGGGGGGGCGCCCATGCCGAAATGCTGTATGAGGGGGAGGGGGAGAGGAGGTTCCAGCAAAATGGAATATTCCGGGGGGGGGGGGGCCGGGTCCCATGGGCCCCCCCCCCCCCCCCCCCCTGGATACGTGCCTGCCCTCTCGCCTCGAAGCAACCGAATTCCTCGATCCGAAAGAGATAGGGAAGGGCTGGACAGGTTTTAGACTGAAGATTGAATGTGTATAAACACAAGGATTTCCCTGCCGAATCGAGATTCGTGGCCCCGAGGATTTTGGTTTCCAAGAACTCAGTAATGCTCGGGGGCAGTTTTTGGCGTGAGCCACGACTGGATGGAAACAGTCTGGGGAAGGAGACGAGATCTCCTTGGCGTGCTCACGGAGACAATCATTCACGCAACGCCCCGTTCTGACCGATGTACTCGGCTCCGCACACAAGAGGAATACTGTACACCTTTTCCCACGCGCTGGGCTGGAAGCACTGCGCGTGTTTTTTATGCATGTGTGTGTGGGGTGGAGGAGGAGGGGGGTTTTTGGTTGGTGACTCGCTTGCACATGCCTCCCAATTTAAATTTACATGTGAAGAGATATCTGGTGTCGGAATCGATGTGCAAGCGCGCGCAATCGGTGTGCCCCCCTCTTCCCTTCTTTCCCAAGGAGGCAGCGGCGGCACTCAGGGCTCCATGCAACGGTGACGTGTCGAATGACACACAGCAGACCTCCGCTTTCCGTCGTGTAGGCATAGCTGCTGGCAGGGCCGCACGGCTCCCGCTTCCTCAGCCACCATCCTCCCTCCCTTCCTCCCCAACGCTCCCCCTAGAGCTTCGGGAGGCAAAGTGAAACCAGTAAATGTTTTGTTGCAAGTCGAAAGCCTGTGTTGTCTGTTTGTCTTCCACGTTCCTCTTTCGTGATCATAAATTAGACACCGAGCACGCTCAACTGTCTACACACCATACTATTAATACCATCTTTCTGGCTATTCGTTTAGAAAATAAAACTCCGTACTTGTCAGGTGCATTGACGGAGCATGAACCTCGAACGCACTTGCTTTCCCCTGGCTTTCGTGACACAGAATGCATCGTAAAATTCTAAGGAGGTTTTATCCCCAGTACCTCTGGAGAACCTTTGTTTGCGCTAATACAGGGTCACCCGGCCACCTATCCCAGTGCACTGGCAGATTGCCGCCCGGCGTGGACCGTTTCACTGCCCATGCATGTTATCTTACTGCCATGCATGACCAGGCATGTTATCTCGCTGGCCTGTTATCTTGTTTCCAGCTGCCCGTGGAGTGTTTTGGCAGAGTGCCGAAAATGGCCCGCGTCGATGTGGAGTTCGCTCCACGGCGTGAAACCGAGAAGTGTCCCACTAACAGCTATCGCCGTATTATTGCCGTAAAAAAGCTTGCAGACATCATCTGAGGCTTGTTTCTTTTTTTTTTTTATGGCCGTCAGTTGTTAATACAGAAACTGCCAGCAGACCTGTTCAAATGTATGAAGCACACGTGCTTAGAACATGCATGCTTTGTATAATGTATAGGCAGCGCTTATACATCATACTGGAGACAGGGTGTTCGCGGCAGACATGATATTATCTGCCGTCTCAATCATGTTCAAAGTATGTTTACTTCGTACGTGCCACGTCTGCAGACACTTTTTTTATAAACAAGATGACTGGACGACCATGCGAGGGAGGCTTCGACAGTGTCCGCATACTGACGTTTGTACTAGATACACTATATAGCTCCTTCGGAGCAGAGTAGCGCAATCTAGAACGTCATCTCTCGGCGACCAGCTGCGAACGCCCGGGGGTTCCAACTCCGCTCACAAATGCATGGAGAACGTGAGAAAATCGCTGCTTCTTGATTATTTTGGGGATGTACGGAACGACAATAGTTTTTGACATAATAAATTAACAGTTTACAATAATTTGCGCTAAGTTGTGTGCCATGTAATAACGTAATTGATTTTTTTAATTGCCTGAGCGGCATCATGCAGCAGACGACGCGGCGACGTCACACCGTTCACGTGACCCGCTCCGGCCAATCCACAAAGTCCATCTCCGCTGCGTAAAACAATCGTCTGCTTCAAACGCCATTGCCTTGGAAATTGCCTTCTCAAAATTTTCACACGCATTCCAATATTATTTAAACTTTGATAAAGCGTTTAGTGCTTTACCAACTTCACGACAGACTAGTTTCGAAAAGTGTGAACTGGGCGTTTATTTTCTTTTTAATTAGCCGTGTTGCGTCGATCCCCATGTATGTACACTCCCATAGGGCGGGCCGCCTTCTGGAACCCTGAGTACCACGTGACTCGCGCCGAGCTACTCTGTCGGCCATGTTGTCGGCGAAACACACGGATCAAAAGATTGCGTTACTCTGCTCCGTAGGAGCTATATAGTGCTCTAGTTTGTACGATGTATCGGCAGTGGGACCGCCGCGTGACGGCTAAAACTATGGCGCAATGTTTAAGGTTCAGCCAATCTTCCGAACACCTCAATAGTCGAGCTGGGTAGAGAAAACCAAGCTCGTGGTCAATCACACTCAACGTGGTGCCATTGCTTTTTATTATTATTTAAAAGACCGATCTCACTAAGCGTTCGGCGCCTGCGTGACGCCGCCATAACTGTTGTTCGTAGGGGGCAGACGGCAGTCCACGAGAGAGCCCGTGCGTACCCTGATCTACACGCGCAAAGCTCCAGCGAGGTTGTCACCCGTGCAGAAAGACTAAAGTTCCCTCGATGCGTTGCGGCAGCGGCGGCATGGTCAAACAGGTTGGTGAGATCGGTCTATTCTTGTAAGCTTTTTTCATCGCACACAATATTAGAAACATAACGCAAATGGTCGAAGGACCCTCAATTTCTCAATTGCATCGTGCGGGAGCGCTGCTTATAAAGGTGCAATCCGCAAAAAATCTCTCTTATGGCACGAGGTCATTCGTGAATTCAAATACTACACTTTATCTAACCGCTGACTAGGAGTAATTTGACTGGCGGTGCAGTCCGCCAAGCTGCTAACCTGGGGTTTCTTTAACGGACATCACAGAGTCGGAGTCATACAAACGCACGTTAGTGCAACACTTCTCCTTTCCAATAGCTGCTGGAATTAACCTCTGGATTGAACCATTAGAAACTGAAGCGGAAACATAGAAGGGCTCGTTTAGGAAAACGGGAGGAGCTAATTCGGGCCCTAAAGAGCTGGTCTCGATGAAGCGAAAAAAGCGACAAATTTCGACCGGCGGCGTTCGCTCTTCGCTTGGCGAAAGTGACAGCGGCTGTTGCACAGGTGCACCCAGAGCGAACGTGTTGCCGGGCCAAGTTTGTCGGTTCTTCGCCAGATATTTTTGCTCCATAAAGTTTAGCCTTAAGCATGAAGCCTTTGAGCCAGAACCCAGGTCTAACACCTTAATTCAGGCAGGGTTTCGTATTTTTATTTCAGCTGGGAAAAAGGATGTTTCTAGACATTCAACAAAAGTCTTCTTTCGCATCACTTCTGCATTTGGCCTTGCACTTCCAGCGCGATCGCACCAGGAAACGCGCGAAGTATCCTCCCACTATGGCCTGCCGTTTACAAAACAAAGCCACTGGCAAAACGCCTTCAGAAGCTCAAAAGATAAACGCACTGCCTTTCCTTGCAGCCTGAATACATCCAGCCTTCTTTGGAGCTGTACGCCATGCATACTGCACTTTTCGCACTACTATTAAAACGTAACCGCGTGGACAGCACGTGCACTAGCCACAGTGAGGAAAACAGCAGCGTCCCTATACTTCGTTTCAGCTGGGTCCAGACGCAGGCGATGCTACAAGCGCAGCTCCGGGCTTTCAGCGTCCCTGCCAGCACGTCGCAATGCAGCACTGTTCAGGCTACACGCTGCGCTCTTAGCATCGGCTGCGTCTGGACCCAAGCTGAACGGTTACAAGCTTCCAACCGCGAATACACCATTCCAGTGTTTACAAGTCGTCAGCCCAGCGTGCGATCTCCTCAGCCCAGCACGAGCATGTTCGTCGCTTCGAAAAGCGAGCAATTCACGCGCCGTATGCACGAACACTGAAAATGGAACCGGCTAGGAACCGTAGCGGCGAGATGTTTTCGTGGCGCACCTCGTATGGTTCCCTTAGAGCCACTAAATGAGGTGCGCTTTGAGTATCCGGCACTCTGTTCCCCGACATTGTTGCTGGCGCTGCCATTTTGGTGCTTGTTCAGAGCAGAGGAAATCCCCGATCGTCATAATTCAAAAGTGCGACTTCCTCAGTATTATATTCGGTGTTTC
Organism: Ixodes ricinus; assembly: GCA_037355805.1. Taxonomy (NCBI): domain Eukaryota; kingdom Metazoa; phylum Arthropoda; class Arachnida; order Ixodida; family Ixodidae; genus Ixodes; species Ixodes ricinus. The sequence continues at coordinate 4,247 of JAZHYW010027564.1, read as the reverse complement.
AAAAACTTAGGGACCCAGACACAGAGCTCTTTTCGAAGGTAATTATTTATAACTGCGTGTCTTTAAAACCAGGGTCACGCATGTCGAATAGAAAGCGATGAGGTCGTACCCAATCAATTAGTCGATCAAAGTTCATAACTCTGGCTCATCTGGCCGACCGTCTGCTTGGAGAGCGGCTATTTTCCTTCCTGTTCTTTCAGCACCGAATAAAAAACAACAACGGGAACACCGTGTTCGTGCTGTTCCGCAGTAGCGAGCACGGTACAAGGACTGTTAGGAGCGCTTACATCACGCTGCTGAAGTGCTAACCGAGCGCTGCTGAAGCGCTAACCGAGCGCCTGCTGAAGCGTTAACCAAGCACCTGATGAAGCGCTGCTGAAGCGCTAACCAAGCGCTACGTTACGCACAAGTCAGTGCCACATGAGCGTTGCTTCCAGCGCTCATGAAGCGCTAACTTAGCGCTCCGCTGTATGTGTGAACCGGCCTTTACACGGTGGTTGCAATCAATTCCTCGGCGTATATTCAGGTTGGGCTCCCGTCCAATCGCTTTGGTATCATAAAAAGCTCAACTAAAATCTCCGGAGCGCAGTACGTACCCGGTACATTGGGCACCCCAGCGCGTGGCAACGATGGACATTGAAGGTACAGTGCATTGGCGACTCCAGCGAAATCGGGTGCACCTAGCGACTAGCACAGAAAGCTGTGACGGCAGCTTCGCTCGCCAGCCTTCTCAAACTTATTAGGTATTCGCAACGCTTGACGGTCTCAGGACGAAGCCGTGTAGGTAGGTTTGAAAACACGCGATGAAAATCGCCAATAGGCGGCCCACAATCGGGGTTAGACGACGTGATCACTTGTTCTCGCTGCGCGTTGAGGCGTGTTCGTGCGTGGCGCGTCACGTGACCTAACGTCACGTGACATCAGGTCAAATAACTTACGGCGCGATGTCATGGTGTCATCCGACGTCAGGGTGTCAACAAGGTTATCGGATATAGTAACGTTGGCTGTCAGGTTGAGCTGTAACCTGACGTTTCGTCACTTGATAATGTGCCACGGGACGTTACATGACACTTTGCCAGGTGACGTGACGTCATGTGGCGCTGACTTGTCGCTGTTCATTTCACGTCACCCGTGATGTTGTCTGATCAATCAGAATGTGCCAATATGAAAAACGCCGCAAACACCCACCTGTCTCATGAATGCACTTCTACATGCGACGCAACAATATCATCTGTTGGGCTAGTTGGTTACACATGATCAGATTAAATTAGCGCAAACGACAAGAGAAGAGAAAGGTGGGACAGGATAGAGCGCTACTCACAACTGACGTTTTAATAGAAAAAGACAAAAAGGAAGTGAAGCATTATTAAAATAAAAGGAAGAGGAAAACCCATTAGAAAAATATACGACCAGCGCCCTAGGTTGTCTTGATAAAAGAAGAAGAAAACACCAAAATCGTGACTACATTCGGTTGGTGTACTAAAGAAGAAAAATAAGAAAAAGAAAAATCTCAGAAAATAAGCCTGAAAATTGATGTGAACACTTCGTCGGACCTAATGTGAGACACAAGATAAAAACTCATCTAATGTACACTCGCACTTCTTGCGGCGTAGGATCGTTCAGGCTCAAGACCATACGATAGTGTACGTTCTCCTCGCGAACGGTCACCGAAGAGGCGCTTTTGCAGGTGTTCCCGCGCTCGAGCCCGTTGGCCTGAAAAGTTCTCTTATAAAACGCGGTATTGTTACCAGTTGCTTGAGTGCAGCACTAAAGAAATCATGTGCACATTCAGCAAGTGATAGTTTTAATGCCCAAGTGCAAAGACTACAGTCTTCTGGATACCCGAGTTCCTTGTTGTATGAAGTCGCTGAGTGTTTGCTTACTTCACGCGGAAAACGAGACAAAGAAAGGGACAGAAGACACCGACCAACAGTCCTGCCATACATTCACCGTATTTCGCATAACTTAAAGAAGGTGGCCTCCAAGTTCCATGTTGAAGTCGTGTTATCTGCACCGGATAAGTTGAAGAAGCTCTGTCCGAAGATCAACAACACGCAGATACTACATGCACAATGTGGAGTAAAACATCGACAGAAATACGTGGACTGTAGCTGCTGTGTAATCTATGAGATACCGTTTACATGCGGTAAAGTTTATGTCGGGCAGACAGGGCGATGTGTTAATGAACGTCTTAGAGAACATGCTCTTGCACTAAAGTCGTCACCAGCAGGACACCTCGCCGTGCATGTACGAGACTGTCACTGCTCGCCTTTGTTGAACAACACCAAAGTGCTGAGACGTTACGGCGACAAAAGGTCTAGAGAACTTTTCGAGGCGCAAACCATCATCGCGCGCGGGAACACCTGCATCAGCGCCCCTTCGGTGACCCTTTCACAAAAAGAACTACACTATCTTGAACTCCACCACTAATGATCCATACGCCGCAAGAAGTGTGTAGTGTACATTAAGATAGAATTTTTATCTTGTGTCTCACATTAGGTCCGACGAAGTGTTCAACATCTGAATTTTCAGGCTTATTTTCTGAGATTTTTCTTTTTCTTATTTTTTTCTTCTTTTAGTACACCAACCGAATGTAGTCACGATTTTGGTGTTTTTCTTCTTCTTTTATCAAGACAACCTAGGGCGCGGTCGTATATTTTTCTAATGGGTTTTCCTCTTCTTTTTATTTTTAATAATGCTTCACTTCCTTTTTGTCTTTTTCTATTAAAACGTCAGTTGTGAGTAGCGCTCTATCCTGTCCCACCTTTCTCTTCTCTTGTCGTTTGCGCTAATTTAATCTGTACATGTGACGGTTTGATTCATGAATCTAAATGCGCCTGCCCATTTTTTTACTCAAATATAACTCTAGATTTATACCAGTCTGACTGCTAGTACGTCGAGAGCCGTTTAAGCGTTTAAGCGTGTGAACGACTTGAACAATACTCTCGCGGTTGGAACAAAACACTGCAATATCATCAAAGCATACGCTAACACTTTAACTTCGGTCGCATGAAGCTTAAAACCACTGATAGAACTGTTTTTAAAAATACTAATGCAAAGGGACTCTATGTAAATGCAAAACAAAGAAGTGGCGACAAAGGACACCCTTGGCGGACAGATCGATTCACTTTTATGCGTTTTCCAACCGACTTGTTCACCATAAGTCTCGTCGAGCAACCGTTGTACGCCATGCTGACACCTTCGCGGATAACAGCGCCGACGTTTACATGACCGAGAATGGTACCTCCCGTTGGAGGTACCGTCAACGCTCGACTGCGGGTGGATCTGCAGGAGCCGCAGTCGACGGCTTGTCCGGCAGCACAGGGCTGCTCTCTTCGGGGGAGGTGCCGGAAGCGTCGTCGCTCTTGGCTTGCTCGGCCTGGGTTTTCACTGGCGCAGCCGCTCTCTCCGCCTCTTCCTCGTCCATCATGTCGTCGACGTGGTCTTCGCTGACTCCTCGTCCCACGGCTCGGGCGCAGGAGCGGACACAGTCGTCACGCTCGTGGCCATAGGCGCGGCACTCGGAGCACCTGGGAGCCCGGCAGTCTCGACGGATATGCCCCGTCCTACGGCACCGGAGGCATACTGGGGCCCTCCCAGGCACGACGACCAATACCAAGCCGCCTCCGAAGCGCAGCTGATGGGGTAGGCGTTCGAGGTTGACACCCTCCCGGAGTACCAGCCGCACTATCCGGGTGGTAGACTCGGCTCCCTCGAAGCCCGGCACCTTCCAGCGGTCGGACGCAACATCCTTCACCTCGCCGTACTCCGAGAAAGCCTTGCGAATGGTGTCGTTCGATACGTCGAACGCCACCCAGTGCAACTTGATGCGCACCTCTTGCCTGGACGGGTCCACGACGATGCAGGTGCGTCCTTTGACAGCGAGCCGCCCTGCGTTCACCAGCTTGAGCTTGGCCGCGTCGGTCCTCAGGTCAAGCAGCCAGACATGGGACATCTGATACGCCCCGATTCCGGCTACCTCCTGAGGACCCCCAGTTCGTCGAGTGGTTGCCGAAAATCCTCAATCCTGTATGGCCTTCCGGCCATGTCGCAATGAAGGACGACCGCTTTCTTCATTGAATCACCTGATGGAAGCTGGGGCAACAAAAACCTGTACTCACTTGAGCCGGGAAAAACAGAATCACCGCGGCCGGCGAGGGCCGTTATCGCCGCTCCTTCGGAGCTCATGATTCCACGTCCTCGCGCTCGTGCGTTCGAAAATGGAATGACTCGGCCACCGATCCCCC
>JAZHYW010027563.1:0-27466 GCA_037355805.1 Ixodes ricinus | reverse complement strand
ACGTATTGCTATGAGTGAAAGGCAGAGAGGTGTCGGACTTGTCCTGGCTGGCTCTTCTGCGCAGGGGAAGGATTAAAGCGAAACAAAAGAGCAAATAAAGACAGATAAGTATAAAACCATGTGAATAATGCTAAAAGAGCAGAGCTACTTTTCTCAAGCGAAAAATGAATCGACGCGATGAGATCACTATGGCGATGCCATTTCTAGCACTGGGACATTGGAACTGGGACACGTAGCCGGTTGCCTGCGGGAAGCGGCCCCAGCCAGTCACACGCATGCGGCCTGCCGGGCCATGTGTTTGAGACCTCTGGGTATAGCCTTACGTGGCGCGACTTGCTAGCAACACCCATGCTTGGTGATGGAGCCAGTAAAGCGGGGTGCTGTCTGCCAGAGCTGTGCAAACTACAGTTTTACAGCCTGTAAAGGTGGGAAGATGTCCTCCTTAGTAGAGAGCTTGCAATAGCTCAGCAAGAAGCTATTGCAAGCACTAGGAACCAAGGCATGTGAATAAAAGCACTTCTGAATGTGAATTAGCGTGTAAATTATGCGCTCATACATTAAAATGTTTAAAAAAGTATTATTTCTAAATAAATAAAAAAATACAAATAAATATATATATATATATATATATATATATATATATATATATATATATATATACAGGGTGTTTCACGAAAGGTGGACAAATTCGATATTGTAAAAACTACACGCTGCAACAAAAAAAGGCTTGTGTCTTTTTGGTTCTGGGTCAGGTCCCTATTTAGGAAAATTATTAAAGTCCAAGATAATTAGATATTAAATATTTTTGCGTAATTAAGTTTTTAATGTTGTGTTTTAGGGCATAGTTTCACTAGGAAGATTGCTAGCGTCATCGAAAACCACTATATCAACAAATTGCAGAACGAGAAGGGCACGCAAGCAAGAGCATTTTACAGCTTTCTGAAAAACTGCAATGCCTGACGGGTTTTGGGTTTCTGGTTTGCTATCGGAGCGCATCTCCGCCCCGGCACCACTGCGCCCCGTGAGTGAGATAGTGCATCCAACCTCTGCTGTGTTGTCATCGCGCGACGCAGCAGAGTACAAGAAATTATCTCAACGGGGTGCGGTGCCGCTGGGGCTAAGATAAAGCCCGATAATAAACCAAACCAGCATTACATGCAAAGAAAAAAAACTTTTTTGAATAGTCACCCGTAAAATTCCGAGGCCTTCCCCCCCCCCCCCGCAAGCAAGTCAAAAATTACCCGCAAAGTGGGGGGTCCCTAGAACGGGCACCCAAAATTTAAGATGGCAACGATGTGTCTTTCCTGCCAGAAAACAAAAAAAAAGCGCAGTGCACGCAGATTTAATATTTTATTTATCTCTGAGAACATTGACTTTATTAGGCCAAAGATTTGTCACTGCTGGCAAAAATCACTTTCAAAAACCACCAAGACTCCTCAGAGTCGGCCGCAAGAAAAAGTTCGCAGTATTCCGCGATGTTTCTTAACTGCATGCCGTTGGCTATTTTGGACAGCCTCTTCAGAAAGAAATTACTGCTAATGGCTCATTCTGCACTTCTTTCACGCTCCAGGTATTAAAAAGGGCTCGTCGTCCACGTATTCACTGAACACTGGCATCACTGCTACTTAGCTGTTTTAACTTTGGCTTTCCGTAGTTTGACTGTAGCAAATTGTCAAAATTCTTGTCCCATTCCCGCATCCGGTCGAGCTTGGATGCGTCGAGACTGTCTGGTGTACAGTCGGCTGTAAAAAAGACTGACACAAGTGATACGTGGTCGGTGTGTAGAAACCGCCACACGCGGCGCCAGATTGCGCACAGGTAGCACGGTGAACGAGGAGTGTGCCGGAACGTTCCCACTTTTGAATCGCAGGGGGTGCTTCGAGAGAAATATAAGTCATCGGTGTTAGCAATTTCTTTTCTTTTACGTGCGGCCTGTTTATCACGTGCAGCGCCGTTTATCACGGCGTCGTTTATGACGGTAGGCACTGATAAAAAAAGGATAGCGCTGTCTCACCGAGCGAGCAAAAACAGAACACATGCGCAGTCAGGCCGCGTTGTTGCCCTCAGAGCGCGCTTTGGGAACGGCTCCGTGTGCGCGATCGCTCCGCCTGCGCATCCAGCAGCGGACTGAATCCGGCAATCGCGGCCCCGAAGCCTCGCTTTACGCTATTCGAAGCGCCCTGTGTCGCCTTTATCGCCGGCCAGGCCATCGCTCCCTTGTGTCAATCTTTTTACGGCCGAGTGTACGTCTTTCCCGTTTTCACAATGCCATTGATCTAATCTCTCGATTTTCTTGCCACTGTGTAAGAATGCATAGCCGAACTGACACCCCCAAACAGCGACAATGGCGGCTGTGAAAGGACCGGGTTGATCGGGCTGCAAAGTAGGTTGATTGATTGGATTTTGGACTGAACTTCGCAGGCCAGTGCTGCCTGGGCGCGCCGTGCGCGCGCATGATACGGGTGCGGAGCGGGGAGGGGGGCACTTTCCCGGAACGAAATAAGCGCAGAAATGTGAAATTAGCACGTTGGTTGGGGGGGGAGGGGGGGGGGGCTCTGAAGCAGTGGGGGCGCTGTTTCGAATTTCACGGTAGATGGAAAAAGGTTATAAAACAGAATTTACAAAGAAGAAAGAAAATTTTTAGAGCTATATATACGGCGCAAAACGAATTTAGTTGGCGTTCGCAGGGAGCCGTTGTTGGTCACGTGGTAGACCTAGTGCGTCAGCTGCCGTGACGCTGAATGCTTTATGCGCTACGCTTTAACGCTAAGTTGCCGCCTCGCCACAGACAAGTTCGCTTCCGTTTGTATGCCGCTGTCATTATCTGACCGGGCGTACAGGTCTATCACGTTGTTTGCGCTTTTTCTAAAGCTTCATTTGGGCTCTAAAGTTACTTTAATCTTTGTTTTTTGCTGCGAATTTCAAAACTAAGATGAATAAGTAAAGTTTTCGAGTTCATAGGAAGCCCGGCAAGAGCCGCAAGTACCACGCGGACAAGTAGGGGCCAGTCATGATAAATATGTCGCTTTTCCGCGCTCGTACGCTAACTACAAATTCAGATAGCTTGTAAATATAGCTCTCGAAAAAAATTTATTTTTCGTTGTAAATTCGTTTTGCGACTTCCTTTTCCTAACCCGGTCAGAGCCAAAAAAAAAGTTTTTTTCTTTTCATGTGTCCCTTAAGAACCCGTCGAATTTGTACGGTTTTTCAGAAAGCCATAAAATGCTTCGCGTGCCTTCTATCGTTCTGCAATTTGTTGATTTAGTGTTTTTTGATGATGCTGAGCAATTTTCTAATTGAAACCATGCCCTTACACCCAATATTAAAAAAGTTAATTACGCAAAAATATTTAACAATATAATTATCTCGGACTTTAATAATTTTCCTAAATAGGCCCTTGGCCCAGGTCCCAAACGACACAAGACTCTTTTTGGTGCGACGCGTAGTTTTCGCAATATCGAATTTGTCCACCTTTCGTGAAACACCCAATTTGTATATATATATATATATACTAAAAAAGGCAAAAAGAAAAGAAACGTCTCCAGGTGGGTTTGAACCCAGAGCTCCACTGCCCTTGATTTCAGTTCCCTAAGGCCCGCTTCAGACGGGGCAACTTTTCTAGCAATTTTGAGGTTGCTGGCAGGTTGTTCCCTAGGTTTTCCCAGATCAACACGAATTGCTGAGATCGGGTTCGGCTCGAAACAGACAAGCAACTCGAACAAATTGGAGAAGTTTGAAGCGGCAGCAGCCAATCAGGGACGAAATATTTTCACGTGACACCCCTGTGGTGGTGATGATGACAGCTGAAGACTTGGTCCTGGTTTGAAATGGATCGTTTTTGGAAATAAACATTTTCAGAAAGATGAGTGAGTATTCTCAACGCCACTCAAAGATATAAAAACACGTTTTTAGCACATAGTTGTGCGTCTAAATAGGCAAGAAAAATCAAATTTCATGATGATGATGGCAAGTCGTAGCAATTCGGTTGCAGCGTGTGAACGCAGGCGGCCCGTGTTGCTGGTGTTGCGACGTTAAGTTGCTGGGTGAAATTGCCCCGTCTGAAGTGGGCCTTAGGCTCGCTTCCACCGTTCACGCTCAGCGAGCAAGCCCGCTTCAACCGTTCACGCCTCAAGGCAAGCTGGACAGCTACAAGCCACCTAAATGTCTACCGCCTCATCCCCGGCCAGGTCGTGACGCGACATAACTTATTAAAAGTCTTGCTGTCACTGCCACGACCGGCCAGAGTGAAGTCGAGAAAGAATCATATAAATCATTTCGTAGCTTTCTTGGAACGACCCCCCTCAAGGGAGAGTCGTCCCTCCGCCCTTCGTCGATTGTTGGACTGACGCGAAGCAACTAGCCTTCTTGGCCCAGCAGTTACAAATCATAATGCTCATTAACTCGCCTGCCAGCGTTCCCGGTGCCAACCGCAATTTCCGCCAGTTTACCCGACACCCGCTGACAATCTCGTCCGTCAATGTTCCCGGTGTCGACTGCCATTTCCGCAATCTTTCCGACACCCACTGACAAACACCCATCTGCACTCCGGGCCTCGACAAGCGCTTACTTGCCTACCGCATCACCCCAAGCCTAAATCCTAAATCTGCAATGAGTCCTGGCTGTTTCCCCTCCTGCCAGTCGCTATCCTGCCTTCCAGCGAATATGCCGTGGCTCTCCTCTGCCTCCGAAGACGACTTTCTTACATCTTAACCGCGCTCCTCATCTCCTGCCAACCACTATTCTGGGGTACCCGAGAAAGCGCGTCTGCAACCTCGTCCTTCGAGCCCTTGAAGTACTCGATTCGAGAAGACACCTGCTGAGCTTTGCTGTGCGACAAGTCGCCAAAATTCCAACATACTTTGTCTCAACGGGCATCGTTAGCGTTAGTGAACAACCCGCTCAACGAATCCGTGGGACTCCCTGGGGACGACTAGAAGCAGAGGCATACCGAACGGGCCCCACGTTGGATGTGCCATTTTAATGTGGGTTTCTTTATGGAGTTCGCTTAGCTACTAATAATCGCCGCCCGATCGGTATGCGCTCCGCCCGTCACCCAGGGAGTGACATACAGCAACGAGAAGACAGCGAATGGGTTGACTGTACCTCCCGGTTGCCCGTCGTTCAGAGCCGGCAGTCCAGGCACGCCGACCCTTGTTGTCGCCCGTCGATCAGAGCTCACAGTCGGAGTCCGTGTCCAGGCCTGCGGATCGTCCTTCCCACGCCAGCGCTGCGTAGGCTGGCTGTCCCGGGCTATCACTGCCCGAGTCTCGCTGCGGAACCACCCCGGGATCGTCGTGGCCTAGGCTAGATGGCCAGGGCTCGCCGTTTCCGCCGGTCCGGACTTCGAACCTCGCTGGTGGACCGCTCCGGGGTTCGCCATGGGCCAGGCCAGGCAGCCCGGCTCCGATGTTCCTGCCCAGCTCCAGCCTCGCTCAGCACGCACTGTCTCGCGCCAGCTCGTGACTTCTCCGCCGACCGCCTGTCACGTGCCCTCTGCCTCGTCTTTCACCCTCGGCTCCCACAAAGTTAAGGAAAGGGAATGTACCATTATGTTCAGTGAAGTTCGGTGACAAGACTCGGGACTCGAGCAGGAATGCCGTTATCCTTGGTGTGACCCTATGAGACTGTCTTGCTGCCTTTGCTGGGGTTTATCTAACTGAAGTACCTGTCTGAAAAGTAGAAGAAACATATGTGCATAACACTCATTATTCACAAGAAAATTTGTCAACATCCAAAATGACCCATGGAGAAAATTATGCGAGGAATTTGTCGGCCACGTTGGCCGAGTCACCTCTCGTGGCCAATGTTTCATTGCAACTTTAATTGTAGTGAACAGTCATGAGTATATTACAAAGTGCAATTTGGTTTCGTACGAACCTACAACACACAAAACAGCACTCTAATACGGTATGTAGAGGTACCTCTAAACACATTCCAGGGTTTCATGGAGCCTCCTTCAGATAACTGATGTTGAACATAAAATATGTGCACCAAGGAGTGAGCAAACAGTGACTTCCAATTAGTCTCAAGCACCAGCGACATGTCGACAAGGAGTGCAATGTGTAGAATGTCGCCTAGAAGTGTGCAGCCAAGATGAAAAGGCGAGATATAACGATATCAGAATAAGATCACACCAAAAAGGCTCCGTTACAATCTAGGCACAGTAATGAGTCAACCGACGTACAGCCGCGATTCACTTTGCGTTGAGGTGAAACATGGCCAACAAAAAAATAACAAACACGTTTTTTTGTTATTTTTTTACATTATTTGTTTTGCGCCGTTGATAGAAGGACAGTTGGGCGGCCTCACAAAGTCACTCGCTAGCGTTTTTCAACTTCGTTCGTCGGCACTCATGGTCTACCCGGGAGGAGAAAAGTACGAGCTCAGAGCCGAGCCGCCGAGCGTCGATTGCGACTTTCCTAAAGAGAAGCTCCGGTAACACTTCGGCGACTCGTCAGCTTCAAACAACGCCTCTTCGAACGAGCCTGACGAGCCCGCGAATCCAATGCGTCGAACGGTCGCGGCAGAAAGCACGCCGGAAGGAAGGGGGCTGGAGGCTCGAGTATCCGAAAGAGACGCGGCGCTGGTTTCTACGTCTATTTCGCACATGAGATAACAAGAGAGCAAAGCTAGCCGAGTGTGAACACTGACTGACGTTACATCGGAGTACACGCAGTCGAAATGACGCCTGCAACAGAGCACAGCTAGAGGCTTTCAACAGGGGACACATGCGTTCAAATAAGCTGCGATTTCAAAACGTCACGTCTCCTTTCTGTCCTTCGGTGTTTACTTTGATCCTTGTACACCAAAGCACTCAATGCTGCACGTAATAAAGTCGTGTATACGTACCTTTCGAAGCAATTGAAAGTGTGTTGGTTTCACTTGATGCCCACGAGCAGGAGCGCGACGAACTGTCCGTCGGTCGCGCCGGCGGCGGGTCGCGCGTCGCGCGACCAACGCAACCGACGCCCGCGCCCGCCCGCTGCGCACTGCGCATGCTCGGCGGCGGCACTTGGCGGGTCCACAGGGCGGCTTTCTCGGCTCGCGCTCTCGGCTCGCCTCGGCCTCGGCCTCGGCTACAGCGCAGGCTCGTCGAACTGCCTCCGGAACGCGAGCTGACGCGCGCGCGGGCTGGCGATGGAAACTCATCTTCTTAAAAAACGAGGCTGTAACGTATCGTTTGATGGCGCAAATGGACGTATTTTTCGCATCGTTTTTTATACAGTGTGTGAATCTCGCGAAACAGGCGACGAAGAGTGGTGGGTGAAATGTGCTCGCATGTTGTGTATTTTGTGTACTACGTAGGATTACCCAGAAAGGTGGGTCAATATCGATAAATGTGCGCGTAAAAAGCAACTACATGCACGTGACTTGTCAAACTTATTCACCCTCATTATTTTATCGTGCGATCCGACATTGTCACGTATCGCGTTCAATTTGGGTCCCAACACCGTAACTCGTCTATATCTTGTTCGATGTTGTATATCCACCGTGGTAACTTCGTATAGATATCGTATTCGATGTTGTGCCCCAACACCGATAGTTTCTTGTTGTATTGCGATGTTGGGTTTATCGTTTGGCGATCAACTTTTGTTGCATTACAACAACTGCAATAAACATTTGTTGGAAAACGATCACTCGTTATTGGGCTTTCTCATTAAAAGGTAGGTCGCGGGTGTTCCAGCTAGTTATTCTGAATGGTTTGGTGGTTGCCTAGCATTTCAAGCGCGCGAGGCTGTGGTTTCTGTGTGCCGTTCCAACAGCCGTACATACTTGCACTGTCGATCAATGTTGATGTGTTCGCAACGCAGAACGTTTGTCTTCCGTGTATCCAAACCCAATATCTTTCTCTCGCGTATTGCCGTGTGGTAACTCGTGCTGTTTTACGATATCATTCACGCGATGTCGTATATGTGGGCATACCGATATCCACATGTTGCTTCACGAACGCTCAATATCGTGTTACGTTTCCTCTTAGTCCGCGGTGTATGCCGGCGTAATTCATGTTGGTAACTTGGTATCCGTTCTGAGATATTTGCACGCGATATAATATTGTATTCTCCTTTGGGCCCGTGATTGACGACCGATATTTATATATCGTGTGGCCGTACAGTATGTCCATGTCGGTCACCAATATGCACGCGATGTCGTATTCTATTCCAATAACCGCGCATTATATCGGGGTATTGTGCTCCAATATGGTGTTGTATACCAATAACCGCAAGTTCTATCGGGATATTGTGCTCCGATATCGTGTTGTATACCAATAACCGCAAGTTATATCGGGATATTGTGATCCAATATCCTGTTGTATACCAATAACCGCATACTATATCGGGATATTGTGCTCCGATATGAATTCCCATCGTGCGTATTGGGTTAATCGGATAACAATAAGCTTTTATTGGTTTCCATCAACTTCATTGGAATACAATATTTCCAATAAGCCGAGTTTATATTGGCCTTTTTCGATAGGGTAGCTTCAACTTTTCCAAAACAAAAAGTTTGCAGCACATTTCGAGCAAAGACATCAGATGCCATATTGGCTTCCCGACTGTCTAAACATCTTTGCTATAAAACAAATCGGATTTTGATTGCAAATAAGCTCTTTGTCTGAGAAAAGCGACACAAGAGATCACTGACTGTGCTCTGTTTCAAAGCATAAATGGGACGTCTGTGGCCATTCACACGATTGAGACCACTCGTGGGAATAACAGTAACGTATGCTAGCATAGTGGAGAGCGAAATCATTATGCCAGTGCTTTGTTTCTAAATATAAAGGAGACGCCACAGGCCATTCACATAACAGAGGCCACTCTGACAATAACACTAACGTGTATCAGCACTGTGGGCAGCGAGCTTTCACTACCAGTGAACTGTTTCTGAAACATAAAAGACCTCTGTAGCTATTCACACGGGTGAGGCAACTCTGAAAATAGCAGTAACGTGTGCAAGCACAGTTGCAGCAAATTCTCAGTGCCAGTGATCTGTTTCGAAGCATAAACGGGACGCGCGTTGCAAAACATACGACAGGCCACGATAGATATTAACAATAACGTGCGTTAGCAAAGTGGAGAGCGAACTCCTAGGGACAGTGCTCGTATTTCGAGACATAAACGGGATGCCTAGGCTGTGGCCAAACTCTTGACTGAGGCCGCTCAGAGAACAACAGTAACGTGTTAGCACAGTAGAGTCAAAATCCTAGTGCCGGTGACTTGTTTCGAAGCATAAGCAAGACCTTTGTGGGCATTCACACTATTGAGGCAACTCTGAGAATAGCAATAACATGTAGGAGCACAGTGGACAGCAAAATCTTAGTGTCAGCGATCTGTTTCGAAGCTTAACAGTAACGACTGGGTCCAAAAGCACAAGGGAGGCCGCTCTGAAAATAACAATAAGTTGCGTTAGCACAGTGAACAGCTAAATCCCAATGACAGTGCTCCATTTCGTAGCATAAACTGAACGTCTGTGGTCATTCACATGACTGAAGGCTCGCCCCGAAGGAATCTTAAAAAATAGTAATGCGATATGACTCCGACATAAATCGTGCGGCGCTCCTTCCGTCCGTTTTTCTTTTTTTTCCAGAAGTTCCCTCCGTCAAATCTCGCCCGTGTCTCCACGGGGACCTTGAGCATGCTCATCACATCGGTCCGGACAGTCACTTAGAAGCTCTGTTGGCTGCCGGTCAACTGCTTAAGGCCTCTACTGCTCTTCAGGTCCCGAATGCAGGAATGGGATGAGCTGTGTTTTAAATCCTACTCAAATAGATCCGAACGACTCTCCGGCAGGTCGTGCCACGTGATAACACAGATAGAGCAACGCTGGACGCTGTTATAGTTTTCGAACGCAAAGGTACAAAACCCTTACCTAAAGTAAGATCTAGGAATCGACCCACACCCTTCAAGCGCGATGGGGCGTGAACGGGGTGGGTCGGATAGTTTAGCACGCGCACCAGTGACAGCACGCACGACAAATTATTCCAACATGCGTGCACTTCGCGTGTCGATGAAACTTCAAAGCACCGTGTGGTAGTGTCCATGAAACGGTCAGTGTTAACGAAAGGAGTATCGATAAAAAGTTGTTGATGAAACTTTTGTCGATGAAACTAGTGTCGATTAAACGATTGTCGATAAAACGAGTGTCGATGAACCGACAAGGACCACTTTTTCTGATGGATGAATGGAAGCTTTTTCAATACAGGACTGCGAAGTTGCCTCCGATAAGAAGTCCTGTATGTTTTCTACACGAGTCTGACTTTGCCAAAGTACGCCCGAAAGACGATGGCGGACTCTGAAAAGCTCGTTCACGGGTACGGCCTGGTGTAATGCAGAGATCAACACACGTCAAAAACGTCAAAGGATCAATAGTATTTTCTTTTTTCTTGGTTTAATTTCCTTTTCTTTTAAGTATCCTCTATCTATTTTGTCGTTGTCATTGTCGTAGCTTGATTCGAGTATTGTCGATTTTTTCGATATAAAGACAAAGCATTGTACCGCTTGCCTTCGGACCAAGATTATGACATCTCGGTATTCGTTATTCTTTTTAGCTTTTTTATCTGCATAAAATGTTTCGCTTATAAGATAATCACAATTCATGAATTGAAGGGAAGCTGCCCTTGCAATATTTTTTATTGACATACATTTCAGCTTTTACAAATTATTAAACCATTGGTGCAATCGAATAGCGTGGACAAAAATTAACCTTCTAAATGCTGGGAAACTTGATGCGTGTTTGCCGGTAATACCTTAGGTGTTAAAGGGTTGAGATCGGTGCCACCTTTGTTTGTGAACTATAGATACCCGGATTTCGAAGCATAAACATACGACAGACAGGCGCTCTCAGAGCAAGCAGAATGTTCGGAAGCATTTGAGACAAACAAATCTCCTTCCTCAAATACTCCTTATTTTTTTAGAAATAACACATCAGCTTTTTATCGTTCAAAACAATATCAATTAAACGTTTGCAACATACGCATCACTGGCTTTATCATTTGTATGCCACATGCATGTAATAGCTCAATATTGCGAACGCGATGCATCCGAGGGTACTATTGCAATCACATATTACCATGCAACTGATTACGTCATTTCTGTAGACAGACTATTTATTAACGCCAGCAAAGGTAGGGTCGAAATCGGGTGAAGCCACTCACTGTGTTGGCGGTTCACTCATGTCCATCCCACACAGCCCACTACAGTTATAAGGAAGAGCTTGGCAACCATTGCATTTTAACGTCACTCCAAGGAACCGCTGCGTAGAAAAGCCGATGCCGCCACGATGTTGAGACGCGACCTGGGGAAGACCTAGAAGCAGACGGCGTCCGACGTAAGATTCTAAGCCTTACGCGAACATCGAACTTTTCAATGGCAATACAACCACTGGATTTTCTCGCTGTCGCGCAGAACCCATTGCGAATAAAAGTGGACGTGGGTACCGCTTAGCGACGTACGCTTGGGTAATTGTAAAACCGTGGTACAGATCAGAATAATTGCTGCAAGATGGTGGAGTCGTAGATAATCTTCCCGGCAGCCTCGTTGAAAATATTTGTTTGGAGGAACAATATTGGTTCGTGCTGGTCGTGACGTCTCGGAAACGCAAGTACGCGATTGGTGCCAGAGGAATACAAGATTTCCTTTGAAAGGCATTTGCTGCTACCTTCTTGACTTGTCGCCTACTATAGAAAGCTTCAACAAACAAGGAAACGAGTCTTTTTGTTGGAAGTGGTTAGGGCAATTCAGTTTTTCAAAGTGACTTTCTCATTTGAATATTTAAGCGTCGTCGCGCGGAAGCGTTTGTACAAAGATCTTGTTGACGCTGTGATGCTAATATCAGTGTACCGCTCTTTCTACGGTGATGGTCTAGGGAAAGATGTCCTCAAAGGTCTCAAGAGGATGCGGATAAGGCAATCTGTAAAGACTTTCTTCTTCAGTTACAAGGTGGCTAACTCCACGCAAAGCCCTGGCTTCAAGAGAAAGGCCTCTTTGTGCCATGGTTGGTCGACTGCCTTCTATATGGACAAGTGGAAGCTGTAGAGCGTACCTTTCCTATAGTGCTTGGGATGTTGTATTTCTGTGGGACATTTTGTAACGTACCCTGAAAGGGTTCTGCCGATAACTGCGTACGGTATTCGTTTCCTCCCATAAAAAGCGAAATAATGTACAGACATGTTAATGCTGTTGGGCCTTCAGAATCTATGGAGAACTAGGATGGCTTTATGACATGCCGATGTGAACCCTTGTCAATCAAGGGACTACTTCATTAAGAGCGTAATTCATGCTAAGAAGGTTCATGGGGACGCTGAGCGAACAAGTTGAATGGGCTCCCGTACTGGACAGGTTGGGTTCCTTGAGACCATTTTAAGCCACGTATGCCAGCAAAGGACTGGCTAGCGGTTTCAGCACTCTAAAGGAGTGAATGCGCTGTGCATGTAAACCCGAATGGTAATGAAGCCAAAAAAGAGTCTCGTGACGTGCTGAAAAGACACTCGCTTAATAATCTATTATCTACTTATCTGGGTTCGACTCCCGCCTGGTGAAAACGCTTTTTTTACTGTACACACACACACACGCACACAACCACCTATTCAATGTCGAGCGTCGCGACATTGCTTTCATCTGGGCATCACGCAATGACGAATAAATAGTCAAAGAACGTTTCACGTTAATATTAGCGGACGACCTAGCACAAGAAGCACTGCCTAACACAAACACTATGGCGTTCACAGAAAAAATGAATATCCAGTTTTTAGTCTATCTTTGAAGGGGCACAAAAGTAGATTTTGACAAAGTTTTTAAGGTGCAGCCCGAAATTGCGCACCTTAAGTGTTCCAGGAAAAGAAAATTACAATCGCGCGTGAGACTTTTTTATTAGTTAGAAACAGGACGAAACATCGCGACAGGACGCTTTTTTCTGAGAAAAATATGAAAGACAAATGTGGCCGTGTTTCATGTTTGGTAGCTTTTAGGGGGCAAAGGCAACGCATAATTGGAATTTTTGAATTTCCAGAATACTCAGGGCGAGAAGGCAAGTTGCGATGTTTGGTCGAGTTTTCGCTATAAAAAGAAAACGCATAGTTTTAGGCTTTTTTTTTGCGGTGGTTCGGGTGCGTACGTTGATTTGGTGCAATTAAAAAAAGAAAAAGAAGCCTACTTTAAAAATAACTTTAGTGTTACTTTTATTTGCTTCGAAGACCAACGTTTTACATATTTGATAAATATATATTGGGATGATATAATTACCTCCAAGGCATCAGGATATCTTCCAAGGCGTTCTGCGAACCAGTTCACTCTACATAGTTGGGGAGGGCACTTTGCGAACACACCTTCAAAGTCATCAGAGACAACACCACGAAGCACTACATGTCTCTGGAGTGCCTGTCGATACCATGAGATGCGCAGGGACTAACCCTTTCCATAAATTCCATAGAAGCAAGAAAATAGGGTGCGACGGCAGCTGCGCAGTTTCGCAGATTTTTCTACAATACATATTTCATACAAGGTCGGCGCCTGGAACATTTTTTTCTATTCTTCAAAGCGGATTGTGGAAATGCGTTCGCTTGACATTGAAGAGCCGCCGCGTTTTATAGATAGCATTCGTGTTTTTGGAAGTTGCGTTTCTGGTGAATGTGGAAATAAATGTTTCGAGTTGCAGGTTTATCGAACATTTGGCGTTTATAAAACTGTTTTTATATCTTGAGTTATACGAAAATTTGTGTTTAATGGAGCTAAGTTTATAATATCCACAAATCAGAAAACTCTTCAATAAAGAGGAAATATTATATACGGGCACAGTAAAAGTATCAAAATCATTTAATTTTGAATTCCATTTAATAAAATGTTTACGCCCATTCTTCCAATGGTATAAAAAGTGGCGTTCACATTTATATTAAAAATACAGTGAGTTCCTTCTTCCTGTAAGAAACAAGTTCCTATTTATTTATTTAGTTTAAGCCACACCGTCCAGGTAACATTAATGCTGAACAGTGACAAGGGCACGAAAACATACATGCGCACAAGTATACATAAATTATTAAATATACAAAGCAAAATGCACAGGAATATAACACAAAACTAGGAACAGTATATTTGCTGTCATACAGGGAGTTTTTTATGCTTTGCACATTTTTTGTTTAAAAAATCTCCTGAAAGCTGCATTAAAATTGTCTATGTACGTGACTTACACGGCCAGGGCGACACAATAAATGAAGCCTTTCATCACAATAATTCAAATAATTACCTAACGTTTTTATTAAACTTTTTATTTATTGAAAATAAATGTATGGTTCCACTGAAAAATTTCCTAGCTCCATCCAAAACAACTGCGTTAGTAATGAAAAAACAAAAACTGACGGCGTGGATGTGCTCTAAAGTTACCAGTCGTGCGATAGGCACGAGGCTGGCGTTAATCAGCCGACTTATCGCGAAGATTAGCTCCCTGACCGTATAACTCGCCTGTACAGACCGCATCATTGCAGCTTTCACGGCCTTTTTTAAACAAATTTGCGAGGTCTAAAGCACCTCGTAACTACGTCTAATAAAGTTTTATAATAGCATACATTGTAAACCAGAACAATGGGGTAACGCAATCAGATACTTTAGTTAGCTTCTGGAGAGACTGAGAAATACAACGACGTCGACCTGTTGTTCCGAAAAGAGGTCGAGAATAAACTGTCATTTCTTTGGTGTGCCACGTCAGAAATTAGACAGGGGCGAACACTCCTCGAGACTCGGGACTCTACTGCTAAAGATTAGTGTGAAGTGTCTTGGCTTCATTTTTTGTATTGCTACTCGGACTGCAGCAACAGACATTGATAACTTAAAAGACGTGTCCCGGGCATCTTATCATCGCACCGCAGTCCATGAATTTGCGATATATACTGCTTTATGATATATACTCCGATAAACTGTTAAAGACTAGTCAGGAAGCAAGAGACGTGTACTTAGTCATAGGCTCGTATATACCGACAAAGCCTGGCAGATCGTTACGAGAAGCGTCCGCCGAAGTAGAAAAAGTGGCACGGCAGACAACGGATGAGTGAACAGCCACGTGACTGGCACCAAGCTGCGGCAAGATGCCGAAACGCACTTCTCCCGAGCGAACAAGTGTGTTTCGGGTCCTCGCCGCAGCAAGAGCTGTGCGCTGACGTCCAAGTTCCCCGGGGATACGACTCTTTGATGGTCTGTGCTACCAGATCCTCGGGCTCCAAATCTGCGACAGGGCACTCTATGGCTCCGTCGTCAAACTGCCAGGCCTTGGGAGTATAGACGAGGCTTTGGTTTAGTACACCACGCTCTGCAGTTCTTGAGCTCTTAGTGAATATATTTAGAATAGTATTAATGCGACATATGAAGAAGCACGTGAAAATAGACAATAGCACAATATTGACCTATGAAATTGTTTCTAAGAGTAGAGTTTACAAATTGGGCGGTCCCACAAAACGGCTTTCCCCTTCCGGAAAGCCTGGACCCACCACGCTAACGAACTGCGTCCGCCGCTCGTTCCTTTTGTTTAGACGCAGACGATCGGTTATAGGCGCCGTTTTTCATGTTGGCGAAACGCTGACGCATGGTGACTGGCTCCGTCGACGAGAGAACTCAGTAGAAACGACCGGGGACGTGTTTGGGCAGCACATACTCGAGCTTTCTCCGATTTGTTTCCTTTCGGAGTCGTCCCGGTGGCATCTATTCGTGCCATTTTGGCCAACGAAGTGTTGACTTCTTGGCCGCCGGTTCCACTTACGTTCGATCAAAAAACCGGTATGTATCAAAATCGAGTACCAAACGATATGATAGTGTTCCATCTTCGCGACCATTCTGGAAGACGCTGTCTATCACGACGCAAAAAAAAACAAAAAACTCGACCGAGCTGGAAAACACTGCCTCCGCGCATAGACGACGCATGACGAAGGTTGATTAACGCGGAGTGCTGCGAGGTCTGGTGCCGGAAGTACGTCACATGAAACCATCCCATAGGATCTATTGCCACTGAACCTCCGTAGCTGTAATCTGTGCTGCATTCATATCATGCCGTGCTGCGTTCACCCGACCCGACCCATCATACCGGAGCATTTCACAAGATGTCGGGTATATCCACGGCTGCTTCATGCTGCGCTCTTGTGATGTTCACTCGACCCTTTTGCGTGCTTTCCATGACATCCATCGGCAATTCCTTAAGAAGTTCTAATGATTTGAATGGCTGTTCTTGTGGTAAATGTCAGCGCAATGAAATTGAAGTTTGCGTGCACTACGTCAATGCTTCGCTCTGGATCGCAACTTACCAGCGAAGAGAGGGGGTCGAGATCTTGAACGGTCGCAAGGTCGCATTGCGCAAAGCAGTTGAGTGTTTAGTAAGAATATTGGGAGTGCTTTCCTCCAGCATGTGCAAGGTACCTCATGACAAAATGGTGAAGAAAATACATCACTAAAAACACACCATTGCAAACCGAGTCTTGCATTACACATGGCTAAGGTAAGCGAACAAGGTGAAGGACCTGCAGAAGAATACAGAAGGCAGGAAAGACGCTGAACCCACACTGTTCGCTGACTTTAGCCATGTGTAATGCTTAAAACCAAGCCCAGGTCACCACCCTTCTACGAGTATTGCATTTTTTTTGTCTTTACCACCTAACAAAAGTGTATAGTTAATTGATTTCTTTCCTTGGATTCGTTTGTATCAACATTCTTACTGTTGGATAAACGTGATTTTTGACCAGTGGGAAATGTTGTATCTTGGATGTTAAAAATTGAGGAAAAAACGACGGTCATCGCTTTGTTAGTATTACTTATCGCCATTATCCTGTTTATCGCCAGCCTCTCTAATGGCGTTCTGGGCGCTTTCGCGTTCATCAAGCCTCCCGGGAGTGAGCAGTCTGCAGACGACGAAGAGACTGGTATGGAACGGTAAACACATAAATAAAACAGCGCCAACGAACACAAGGACAAGCAGAGGAAGGGACTCAGGCACAGTGCTGACTCACGACTTATCTCTTTTTCGACATCTTAAAACACATCAACATAAGAAGACAAAGAAATAGAAGAAAAATGCAGCATGTATGACATCTTCATTGTCATGTGTCATCCGAAGAATTTCTGACAGAAAGTATGCCATTACAAAAAAAACAAATAAAAAAGGAAAGCAAAGAGTAGAGAAATATATAACTATACATTGCTCCACCTCAGGTTTGAGCAAAGCCAAAACTACAGCGCGGGCCCAAATACTCTTTCCGTACCTGTCTCGCACGCCGCCTCGTGGTGCGTGGGCACCGTTTTTAGGCTGCATGTACGCGGCTGTAGCTAAAGGATCGCTCCCACGAAAGCAGAAAGAAAGAATTATATAAACGTGCCCAAACTCCGAACAAGCTCGAACTCTTCACTGGATCACTTACTCTGAACTTACGCATAGATCGGGACCATATTGTCGAATGTAAAACGCTTCATGAATTTTCCTAGCCATTTTTTGTGAATCTTTAGCTCAAAATTCCAATGTCACCTAACCGAGGTGAACAGCCACACCTATCGCAATGAACGGCTAGGCGACCCGGAGTTGAAGACCTCAGAGACAGAGAATGCTCCCGAGCTCTAATATTAATACATCTGCCCGTCTGCCCCATATACCCTTTACCACAGGAAAAAGGTATTTTATAAACGACCCCCACAGCACAAGCTGCATATTTGATGCGATGGTTTATCCCACACCCTACACGTTGAAGTCCTGCTCTCTCAGTGGAAGCCGAAAACGAGATAACGGGGAGGGTGCTGAAAAGACTATAGGGATATTGTATTTAACAGCCACCTTATTAATTTTGTGGGAGAAGTTGTGCACATATGGTATTACCACCGGTCGAGAAGCAGGTTTGTGTCTAACGTTGTCAAGTATGCTAAGGCGATTCCTGAATGATTTTAAAGGTGATTCCGCTACCTCCACTATGACAAGTTTCGGGAAACCCGCTTTTGTTAACCTATCGACTTGAACAAGAAAGTTCTTAAAACTTCTGTGAACACAGGATTTGAATAAAGAAGCTCTAAAACATGATTTAGCAATACATATTTTTACAACTTTTGAGTGCGTAGATTCATAGCTAAGGAAATACTTTTTAAAGCGCAGCTCTTAGGCGCCCGTTTCCGGCTTGAGCGGCGTCGGAGTCAACGTAACCGCGTGGTGCATGATGGATAAATTTCTCCGCTAAATTTAGCGGAAATATTTCCCCGCTAAATCCAACAGAAACTTTTACCTGCGAAATTTAGCGGAAAATTGTCCCCGCTAAATTTTGTGAAGAACTTTTTCAGCTAAATTTAGCGTAAAATGTTCCCCTAAATGGGAGGCAAGCAGGAGAGGAGGAGGGGCACAGCCCCTTCTCCGTACCTTTCCCTCCTCCTCCTCAAGAGCTGCGCTCTAATTCGGCGTTACAGGGAGTTGTTAACGGCTTTCTGTTTTTTTTTTGTTCTAGTCTCATAAAGCGCAGCACACGTAACTCGGTTCCAGATGAATGTTTAGTTCCAAAAATTGCAAAGCTTTTTTAGTTGGAACCTCATTAATAAACCGCAGACCTCCAGAGCACTCCGAAAAATATTTAATAACTTTGAGACCAAGTCAACACTTCATGAACCCTGCTTAGGTTTAAACACAACCAGGTAATCATCAACATACCTGAAAACTTTCAAGAATGATCATCTAGCCTTTCTGCAATAGAACAATCACAACCTGCTAGGTAGATATCACTTAATATCGGAGCAACACAAGGCTCAATGTAGATTCCGGATGTTTGAAGAAACGTGTTGCCCTCAAAAGCAATAACAGTTGGATTTAAGTAAAAGCGGTGAAGATCAGAAAAACATTTTCACTAAGAATGCCCTGGACATAGGGCAATATTCTTTTCAATAAAGATGTTCTCTCTCTCTCTCTCTCTCCACTAAAATACGAGTCAAATTCTGGAAGGTAACAAAACCGTTGAAGTCAATGCAAAGTTGGACCGCTTGAATGAGACCCTCATGGGGCATGGAGTAGCAAAGGTCTTCCACGTCAATTGATACCAAATCACAAGTTCCAGGGTTGTCATTGCTTAGATAATCTACCAATTCTTCAAAGTTTCGAATTAAAAAAGGATCAGTTAACTTCAAAGACGATAGGTGATGCTGGAGATACTTCGAGACACGCAACAGCCATGACTCTCTCTGCGTAACATTCGCCCTGAACGGCATAGTGTCCTTATGGGTCTTCAGAAAGAAGAAAAGCCTCCAGATTGAGACCACAAGCCGCCTGGACAGACTTTCGAAGCCTTTCTAATCCAAGCTGCTTACACAGTTGCACAGCACGCGTCTTCACCTTGCCCAAAACCACATCTGGAACAGGTTTGAACTTTTTCTACACAGCTTGTGCAGACTTTTCCTTAAATATGTGTTCTGGCACAACTACAAATCTTCCCTCCTTATCAGAAACCAGCAGCTTTAACTCAGAGTTCTTGAAAAAAGAAACAATAGGACCTAAATGAAATCGATGGACAGATTTCCTGGTGTCCCTACTTAAACTTTCTATACAGTCTGGGATACACTTGTTTTTTTTTTCTCGGCAACAGTCTTCTCAGATATCTGTCTCACAAGGGACAGCATTTCCGGGGGCGTCACTAGGGGCTCAGTAGCGTACTTTGGACCCTTATTTAATATGGTTGTGATAGAAGCAGGTGCAATCGTATCACCTTAAAACACAACACTGTTCCCTGCACGAGGCGGATCTTTGCGTTTCTTAGGGAACGTGGAACGTAGATGAAGCTATAGGAACTCGGTAATATGTAGAAAACTCCAATTGACACGCACGAAGTTTTCTCCTAGTGCTGCTGTGTACACGTGTTATAACACCACACTTTTAAGCAGTCATGCAGAAGTCTGACTTGGCGCCAGCGTTCCGAGCGGAGAATCTGGCATACGCGCTTGGCATGTCCATATGACGGAGATATCAATCAAGAAGGCTTATTACCTCAGGCGGGTAATTACCTTTATTAGCAACGTACCCATATTGAGTTGCTTCGCACGTAGAAACCGTGATGGCGTTAACATAAAAGGTGTCTTGATGTGGAAAATTGAAGGAACACATAAAAGGGCCCGATGTAAAAGAAAGGAACTGTAGTAATGTTTGGAGGTGGGCTAGTCGGTGGTGCATTGTGAACATACAAATAAAACAGCCCCAACCAACACAAGGACAAGTAGAAGGGACAGAGACACTAGAGAGATGGCGCTGGCTCACGACTAACACTCTTTTTTGTTTTCTTAAAAACATCAACATAAGAAGACAAATAAAAAAAAATCAAACACGTAGCACATCTTCACTGTCATGTGCAATCTGAAGAATTTCTTAGAGAAAGTATACCATTACGAAAGGCAAATGAAAAAAATTGCACCATCTTCCCGAGGGGAACCATGGGGTGATGCGGAGCATCGCGAATCGTTCTTAACGGTGTTAATAACGGTGTTAGAAACGGTGTTAGTAACGTTGTTAGTAACGTTGTTAACTTGCGTGTTATTACGTTGTTAACTTGCGAATGGACGCCGCTTCTCGTTGCCGTAGTTCAGGGTCTGCCGCTCGCTTCATGCGTTTGCGCTCAGCGTCGCGTGCCCTTCGCTGCGCAGCTTTGTCTTCAGTGGACGTAGCGTTGCTGTTAGTTTGTGGGGTGGTGCTGACGCTTGCTTGCGCCAACCCACTAACTGACGGGACTGTTGCTTCCATCACACTTCATCGGAAGAACGGAGTGAAGTGGAGTCAACAGCGCTGAACTCGTGGTACAGCTTCTCGCTTGCCTTTATTTGTAATTCCTAATCTTTTCCTTCCTTTTGCATTTCATTTTTCTTTTCTCCTTCTTCCGTCGCCTCGGTTCTTCTTGCACCAGTCCCCGATAGATATCTTCTTTTAGGTTTAGCGTAACTTTTCTTCTGCTTATATTTACATCATTTCCAAATTATCCTCCTTATAATTGGCAAGCATAGCTTCTCTTTGCTTAATTAATTTATTCCCTTCTTGACTGATTTCTTTTGGCCGGCCGGATTTGGGCTGCGGCGGACGCGAGCGGCCGAGAAACGCTAGCAGATGACAGCCGCAGATTTGCGGGGAAAGCCCACCCACTGGAAAGCCCTGGCGTGGCGCTGCGACCCGCGCGCCCAAAACTATACTTTTTTCATTCCTCCGGGGAACGCGCGCAGCGCGCTACCGCTGCTTATATTCACACTTGAAGAAGAGGAGACTAGAGGAGGAGAGTTGCGCATGCGCGCGTGGTGTGAGTAGAAGCGAACGCATGCGAAGTGCACAAAGCTGGTAGGAGAGAGAGCGGAGAGAGTAACGCGCAGCTGTTGGAGAGAGGGAAAGAGGAGAGTTGCGCATGCGTAGTATGAGTGCGGACTACGACGCCGCGGGACATACACCTGAGCAACAGATGCTCCGCATCTAAAAGGAGAGTATATAGTAGAGAAATATATAACTATACATTGCTCCACCTCAGGTCTGAGCAAAGCCAAAAATACAGCGCCAGCCCTAATGCTCTGTCCGTACCTGTCTCGCACTCGGCCTCGTGGCACGCTTAGCAAACAATTTCGACTTCAAAACAGCGCAATATTTGTAATCTGAGAAAAGCGACTGATACCTCGGTTGGTCCTTCTTTCTTCCTGATGACAAAAAACTGGATTCAAGTAGTCCCTGGACTAACCAAAAGATCATTGAATTACATATTAGAAGCTATCCACTTAAAGAGATTACAGAAATGTGGCTTTTTTCTGAATGCATTGAACTTTGTTATGATGAAAACAATTTATTAGATGACACACAAAAGGGTGGTTTTTATGGAATAGCCTCAAGGACTGTGAAAGACGCGAGGACAAGAGAGCCACCTGAATATTAGCAAAGTCGTTATTTAATAATTCTTGTCTCAACTGGCACATTCACTCCAGACACTTTTTCATACCTTACAAATAAATTATGGCAGTCTAATATTTAAACATGATGAAAAAATCACCTCAGACAAACAGGGACGAAGAACGGGTAAAGAATACGACAGGACAATGGCTGAGAAAAGTGAACCAAAGAAACTTGTTAAACAAATTACACATATACAGATTAAAAACACACGCCCACCAGGCGACCATATGCGCAGATACATGCTGGTGCTCTTGAAGCCACTTCTCTCAGGAAGGTGTTTCGCTACATGGATGATTTTCTGGTCGTGTACGAGTGCACGGATAAAGCTAACACTAGGATTGATGTTATGGCGGTTTTCGAAAATTGTGGGGGAACTCAAATTTACGTTTGAGGATACCAACAAAGGGGTCATACAGATTCTGGCTCTGGCTGTCCTTCAAAAAAGATTGACCGCATCTCCACGTGGTGAATGATGTTGATTGGGGCGAAGCTCTGGTGGTGCTTGTCTGCGTAGACGCTGAGCCGCAGCATGCCGAGCCTTTCGT
Source organism: Ixodes ricinus (assembly GCA_037355805.1). Taxonomy (NCBI): domain Eukaryota; kingdom Metazoa; phylum Arthropoda; class Arachnida; order Ixodida; family Ixodidae; genus Ixodes; species Ixodes ricinus. Next base: position 5,027 of record JAZHYW010027563.1, on the reverse strand, counting down.
TCGTCTGCATCCATGTCAGAAAGAGAATGTATGGTATAGAACGTGGTTATATACGCATTTGAACATTTGACCGCAGCGCCCTCTCGTCTACAAACGTTGAGCCAATGCATGCAAGGTTCAGCGCGATTATATACGCATTTGACCGCAGCTCCCTCTCCTGTATAGACGTTGAGCGGCTGCATGCAACGTTTCGTCCATGACGTCCCCAGCTCTTGAGTTACTACCACATTTTAGAGCCCCTACTCGTCCCGCAGTCATGGCCGAGTGGTTAAGGCGGTGGACTAGAAATCTGTTGGGGTCTCCCTGCACAGGTTCGACTCCTGTCGAATGTGCAAACATATTTTTTCATAATTTCTTTTTCATCTTTTCTTCAATTTTATTTATAACTTTTCTTTTTTGCCCTACACAAGCACGTGAGCTCACGAGCAGGAGCACTAGCATCGGACGCCGGGCATACGCCGGACATATGGACTAGTTAGACCCTAAAGGTGAATCCACACGACGGACCAAATTGCTGTTTTGGTCCGCGGACCGCGCGTCACGTGATCTTACGTCATCGGTTTTCGAGGTCCACCGGCGATCCGCGGCCCGCGCTTCTGAAAAATGCCAAGCGACTTTTCTCGCCCTGGATTTTGGCGGCGGACCGCGGCGTTTTTGGTACAAATGAAGCGCTAAGTCTGGCAACAAGCTGACTTTTGTTGTTTCGATTGGAATCCAAATCCAAAGCCGTTTTCTTTTGGCGCCAACTGTTGAAGATGAAGAAGACGAACCTTTTTTGCTGTGCGACGAAAAGAGTTCACTATGCAGACTAAGATCTTTCCTGCACATTCATGGCTTCATCCAGCATGTCCTTTTCGGTTCACTTAAGTCCTCCTCGTCCTCAATAGGCAACGCCAGGGTCACCACGGTCAAACGTCTCTTTCGTTCCAACCTCCATCTTGGCTTCTTAGAAACAGCCTCAAAGCAGCTCGCTGCTATGTGTTTAGCGGAGCTGTGAGGTCGAGGTTAGACCGGCCCGTTCGCTCTGTCGTCTGCTCTTTTGGTCCGCCGTATGGATGCTCATTGCAGCCGGGCGAGCCCGCGGGCCGCGCATCAGTGATCAATCGGTCCGCGGCCCGGTCCGTCGTGTGGATACACCTTAAGGAGCTTCGCCCCTAAAACATGTTTGCCGGTCTTTCCGCCCTCGGTCTAGGAAGGCAATATTTGACTACAGGTCCGCCCACTCGAATATAGTACAGAGGGGTTTAGCCGTTTCCATGCCTGGGGTCGGCCCTCAGGAAGTCATGTGTTCCCTCGATGGCAGACAGTTTGCACGGGGCAAGTGAATAGGCTCAAGATGTCGGGGTTCCCGTTGAGCCTTTTGGCTGAGGTTGCAGGCTCACTGCTGAAACAGGCAAAAGGCATAGAGAAGAAAAAGACAGCCGTGGAGAGAGGTCGGTAGGAGTAGTTCCCTACCTTCATCGCAATTCCCACAATCTAAAATAGGTCGGTGGACGATACGGGATCCCTGTTGTGTTTTCAGCGCCACAAAAAATGAGTCAGGTATGGGCGAGGACTAGGGCAGCTGTGGAAAAACGTCCGCAAGCTGAGTGCACAAAGAAGCACCAAACACCGTTTGTGACATGTACAACAGGTATCGTCTACCGAATACCCTTATCTTGTGGAAGATCCTATGTCGGAAAGACAGGAAGCTGTTTGGACGACAGGCTGAGAGAGCACGCGCACTCCCTTAAAGCAACGATAGGGGCACTTCTACACGCTACATTGCAGAAAGTCCTCTTGTCTCCCCTCTTTTGGTGACTCAACTGTTGTGCGCAGACACCGGAAAAAGAGAGATAATTGAAGTGTTTATTATCTCTTCCATGGCAGACAGATGTATCAGTGAGCCACCGGTGGCGTTATCTGAAAGGGAGGTACTGTATACGCATTCGAACATGAGTGTGGGGAGATTTGAGGCGATGTATCTGCACATCTGGTCGCCTGGTGGGCGTGTGTTTTAATCTATATGTGTGTAATCTGCTTAACAAGTTTCTTTGGTTCACCTCTTTCTTTCAATAAACTTCAGTTGCGAGTCAGCCGTTGCCCTGTCGTATCTTTTTTACTCGCTCTTCGTCCCTGTTTCACTGAGGCTGTTTATCATCATGTTTAACTGTTATCAGCTGGCTCAAATCACCACCCTACTTTAGTCAAAATATCTCCGTGGGAAAAATTGAGTTCGGTACTGGTTACTGCCGAATCTTGATTGTGTAGGTTTGGTTTTCAAGTTTCGAAAGTTTCATTTTTGTAGATGCTCCAAAGTAAAATAGTGTCGTTGGAGGAGTTGCTGATCGTTTGGATACATCGTTTTGTGCAAAAAAAGACGTACACGTGAGACTCAGACTCGGCCCATACACAAGGCACAAGAGAATCAGCTCATTCAAATAGAAGTTAAAAGGATGAATTGCAGCGCTTTGCCTTGAGTCCGCACTCAGAAAGTCGTTGCTCACAGGATACAGGCAAGCTTTAGCAACCGAGTGGCTCGACTATTGTCAGCGGGCTTCCCTGATTCGGTCTTGAGGAGTGTGGCGGAAACCATCCTGCAAACAGTAAAGGGACACACTGTTAGAAAAAATGGCAGTCAGCACTGAGGACGTGTGAGGCTCAGCGGTACTATACGTGCACAAACTCTCGCATAACCCGAAGAAGGATGGGTGCGAAGAGACATGGGATGCCGATTGTGTTTACAGCTCCGACAAAACTGGGCCAACTCTGCCCCCGTCTTACTGGAGAAAGCAGACAGAAGCGAGGATGCAGCACAAAGCATGCCAGGTCATTTGTTGGCTGCAAAACAGAGGTCGTCTATGAAATCCCGCTCATGCGTGGAAGACATACTTGGGGCAACGGAAGGTGTGCCAACGACCGTCTCAGGGAGCATGCTCAAAATTTAAAGACTAATGACGTGAGCACATTTTCCTGCACACTGCAGAGACTGTACGTGAGCCACGTTTTTCTGACACTGTACTCTCTGGCGGAAACAAGGGGCAAAACCACAAGAGCTGCTGGAAGCCTTTTTTATCAAAGAGATAGCGATATATTGAGCGATACCTGATAACTTTGTATAATGCTGAAAACGCTTCCTTGATAAGTTTCTGTGACGAGCGTGTGATAGTGACACAACGCATGCGTGGACACATTGAAGTTGACGATATATCTGTATGTTTTCTAGGGGTTTCATCAATACAGTTGTAAGTTGCGCTCGTGTGTGTCTTCTCTTGTGTCTCCGTCTTCTTTTTTTGCGCAAAACCATGAATTCATACTCCAAAGTGGGCGAGGCCTGTGCCACGACCACGTCACCCAGATATATCTGCACTGCTGGAAAATACGATCAATCACCCACACCTAAAATCCAATAGAAACTCTCTTCGGGGCAGGTCTTTCGCCGCTCTACGCATCTTACTCCTTCTGTCGAACCGCACACTCTTGGGATTCTGCCACCGAACAGTACGAAGAAGATTTCAGTGCGAGAGATGTCGCTTTCGTTTTGTCGCGCGCGTCCTCAACAAAAATGATAAAAAACTATTTTTATTTATTTTGTTTCTTTTTCAAATGTGCTACAATCTTTTTCTCAATTACCTCGTTAGCAACACATATATCATGAAACACAAAATACAGCGAGAAATGGTTGAGAATTCTAACCCCCAACAGTGTTTGGCAACTCCGCGCCTACGCAGCATACGCCTACGTGGAGGCCCAAGTTACCACAGCAAAGATCACAGGACAATTGACCCAATTCCACCAAGTCATAGGAGTCTTGTCAACAGAAGCTGGGTGGCGACGGAGGTTTGAGATCTCATTCTCGCGCCGCCAAATCAGAACCCCTACGACACGCTGGGAAAGCGGAACTGGCGAGGAGAACGCCAGTTTCCAAGCCAACTGACGGCACAGCAGCAGCTACTGACATCCGAAGAACTTGGTGACAGAACACCATCCCAAATGCTTCAATTCGACTCCAGCAACTTCGACGACTCCAGCAACATTGTTTTGGGCCTGTGCTCGCCGATTAAAACATGCATCGTGGCAGGAAACTGGCAGTCCGCCAGAATAACTGCCGGCTGGACTTCTGCGGGCTGGCCTCAATTCAACAGAAACATTTGATCCGACATGTCTAATGTGTTTGATCTTACATTCCATGTCAACAAAGAACTGCGCTGTCTGTCTTCGTCCCAACATATTTATTCTTTCGTGTTTTTCTGCAAATCTTTACTCTTACCCGCGTCCGATCGAATGCGCCGATCAGGAACAAGTAATTGGTCGTGCCCTGATGGCCCTTATCACGGAGCCGGCAAAGGTGTATCCACATCGACGGACCAAATTGCTGTTTTGGTCCGCGGGCCGCGCATCACGTGATCTTACGTCACCGGTTTTCGAGGTCCGCCGGCGGTCCGCGGCCCGCGCTTCTGAGAAATGCCAAGCGACTTTTCTCGCCCGGACCTTGGCGGCGGACCGCGGCGTTTTTAGTATAATTGAAGCGCTAAGTCTGGCAACAAGCTGGCTGTTGACCGCCAACTGTTGAAGACGAAGAAGACGAACCTTTTGCTGTGCGACGAAAAGAGTTGACTATGCAGACCAAGATCTTTCCTGCACATCCAGGGCTTCATCCAGCATGCCCTTTTCGGTTCACTTAAGTCCTCCTCGTCCTCAATAGTCAACGCCAGGGCCACCGCGGCCAAACGTCTCTTTCGTTCAACCTCCATCTTGGCTCCTTACAAATAGCCTCAAAGCAGCTCGCTGCATGCGTTTGGCGGAGCTGTGAGGTCGAGGGTTAGACCGGCCCGTTCGCTCTGTCGTCTGCTCTTTTGGTCCGCCGTGTGGATGCTCATTGCAGCCGGGCGGCCTGCGGGCCGCGCATCACGTGATCAATCGGTCCGCGGCCCGGTCCGTCGCGTGGATACACCTTAGGCGGAGCTACGTTTTTCGCTTCTATATTTTGACCTTAGTAACGTCATATTCTCAAAATGTCATTCATCACCCCCTCCGTAGTTTCACAT
>JAZHYW010027562.1:0-22017 GCA_037355805.1 Ixodes ricinus | reverse complement strand
CACTGATCTCTATTATAGGGGGCTGGATGGCGCTTAGCCGCTCTTCGAGCCGGGCGCGCATGAAGCCACCGGAAGTTCTGGTGCTTGTCCCGGAAGTCGAGCGTCTGCTACACTTCTCTGAGCTTCTGAACATATGAAGTCGCTGTTTTTGCCCGCGATTTCTTGAGGTCTAATTGTGATTTTTAGCATCGTACTGTTAGAATAGGACACTTGAATGTAAAACATCTAAATCTAATGAAGGAAAGTTTGAATAATTGCAAAGAAACAATTGCCAAAGCTGAACGCTGGGCTAGTTGGTATTGGGATGTCAAAATCATGGTAGCGCTTTTAGACGAAGACGAATAAGAGACAAGACACACACGAGCGCTCGTGTGTGTCTTGTCTCTTCTTCGTCCTGGTCTAAAAGCGCTACCATGATTTTAAACAATTGTCACCGCTGTTTTTTGGCTGTCGACAGAGGGTACGGTATACGGTAGCGTAATGGGGCAGTGTTGCGCAGCCTTTTTTGGCCTCCGGAGAGTAGAGAAGAATTGACCGCTCCTCAGCTTGTAACATCAGACTATACGGGTTCCGCCCTTCTATATCGGGTTTACGGCTAACCCGTAACGTCAGTAACTGTAATGTCAGTAACTGAATGTGCGCGCGCGAAGTATAGTCACCATGAAGTGATGTTCTTAGATGTGCTAGAAGGAAATGCCATGCACGATTACATTCATGAGCAGGGCCTATACCTAAAGGCTCTAAGGGCTGGCTCGGACCTGACAGTTGCGTAGATATGCAACCGAGATACCTGGGCTTCGTACGCCGCGTGCCAGCTACTCGTAGGAATGTCCGGGCAAGTCGCGGGCGTAAGTCGCTGCACGCACCCGTAACGTAGAAAACAACTTTGTCAGTAAAGTGGTCTGCGCGGTATCCAGTAGCTTTAACTGCTTTTAGAGACAGGGAACCAGTCTGCAACCTCGCGTGGGGAGCAGCATATGCTGCAGCCTGCAATTATTATAAAGTATAATAGCTTTCTCAATCATTTTAACTGATTTCCTTAGTACTGTAAAAATAAATGTTGATTTAGGTTTAGCATTCTCTGGCCATAATACTATTACTAGAAATGACACCATATAAGAGCCCCATCAAAGGCCATTACCTGGTTGCTGGCCCTGGAAGCACACTAAACGTAAATAGAAATAAAATTCTGGTAAAAAAAAAACTGTTTATTTTGTGCAAAACTGACACGCTTGTCAGCAAGTTTCAGACAGCTTGGTTTTTACTGGTGGTTGAAAAGAATCAGTTTGGTCAAGCGCTTACGCATGTTCGGACCAGCGATCTTCATAGTTGCTCTTTTTGCAGCATGGTGCATCCTTATCTTTATGTAGCATCCAATGACACATTTCACGAGGCGAACAAAATGATTTGAATCGACTGCGGATTGGAACATGTGCTCATGTAGCTCTGGATAGAGCATGTTTAATTGCCCCGAAAGCTCCCTCATAACTCTGGCTGTCAGAGTGTCGGCAGTCATCCCTTTCTTGGGAAAACTGCCACCATCCACCTTCTCCTGCTGTCGAACTACCCGTTCCGCCAGCTGACAGATGTATGTTGTGGAAGGCGATGGCTTGGTCAGGCCACCAGAATTTTTCTGTTCAGAAGTGCTGACGAGCACGCCTCAGCCTTAGATGCTGAGCGACACGTTGAGCAAGGTATCTTTTTTCAACCATTCGGCATACAAATCCTGCGATGTAGCCTACAACATCTCCCAAGTAGGGTGACAGCAGAGGAAGATTTTCAAGTTCACCTTCCATTTCACTCTCGTCAGGGAGGTCTACGCTTTGCACAAGGTCTTCTGTATCATTTTCCTTTGCTGTAGTCATGTCCAGTTCATCAGGAGCGCAGAACTGACTGCTCACATACAAAATCCGTGTTTTATCTAGTAAAGCACAGTTTCCCACGCCACCTTTTACCTCATTGTGGACAACCAGTCGCTTGTACGCTGCTATGAACTGACGCACCGTAGGGTTATTGTTCCAGCCTCCCTTGGAACGAACGGCACCAAAGAAAAGCTCAATGTGGTCCTGTGAAAGCTTGTAGGTCAGGAGGTAGCGCAGTGGTGGGGTTTCACCAAAAAGGAGGGAGGATGCAAGGCCGATTGTGCTTTCAATGGTGATCAGAAAACCAAGAAAAGCAGTTTGCCTTGGTGTGTCGAAGATAGGTCTTTCTGCGGCATCAGTGAGTGCTCTTATGTAATCCTTGGCTTTCTCAAGAAAAGAAATCCAAGTGCCTCTGCTGCCAGGTCGGAGAGGAGCCTTGAATCCCTTAGCGAGGGGGTTACGCGAGTTTAAGCAATCAAAGAGTCGATCAAAGAGCCGGATGAATTTCACAGTTGCTTCCGATCCCTTGAATTGTGGGAGTTTCAGATCTTCCCGGCAGAACTCTATGGCATCTGCAACACTAGAGCTCAAGGTCTGGGCAGCAAGATTAACCTTCATTTTTTGCTTCTCCCAGTCAATGTGTGCAGCACGGAGCTTTGTTGCAGCATGCAGGCCTTCTTTCTCCTGGAGCTCATACAGTTGTCGGATGTAGTTCCATTCTACCAATGAGCCGGTTGAATCTCTGAGCCACTTCAGTGAAGAGAGAGCATTCCGCACCAGCTTTATCATGTGACATGCATCCAGAAAACAGTATACCCTCCCGTCTGTGACAGGGTGAGGGAATGATGTCACCATAATCGATCTGTCTTCAAGTGAAGCCCCCAAATTCTTGAGCATTGTAAAGTTACAACGGAGTCCGTCACATGTCAGCGATGTTACACATGCTCCTGCATCATGCAATTTTGTCAGACACAGTTTGACTATGTTTGTGCGTTCCTTTCCTGAAAGTCCATTGATCAGAAAATATCCGCAGGGGATCTTCCAGTGTGCATCCAGTGATACAAGCATAAAAACGAGGGCTTCAGTAGCGACATCATTGCTGTCATCATCAAGCTCGTTACCAATGTCAACATAGCCCCTGCACTTTTTTCCATCCCATTCTATGTGTTTTCTGATCGCCATCTCGTCAACGACAAGGTTGCAAAGAAGCTCCTTGTTTTTCTGCTTCACTTCGTTGGCTTTTGCCCGGATGGCATCCATAGCTTCACCTGTAAAACCAGGTTCTCCATTTAGAGAACTGTACCACTTGGTCAACGTTGATGGATGTGGCAAGGCACATTCAAAAGTCTCTCTTACATAGTTGTACGCTTTGGTTGAATAAAACTGCAGCGTGAGCGCAAACATACGTAGTGCAGGCGAGTATTTCTCTCGGTTTAGCTTAGCCAGCTTGTCACTTCCGACCGGAGTTTGTTTGAGCAAACGCTGCATCACTGCTAGGGAGACTCCTGAGAAACATCTCTCAAGCATTGCACTAGCATCTTCTGAAATTAGCTGTTTCTTTCTTAGGTCTTCGATAATTTCACTAAATGTTTCTACCCTCCTCTTCAGTCGACGTTCTCGTTGCTGACTGAGCTTGAGCTTTTTCTTGGCATTGGTTGCAGCAGTTGCACAGGCATCAAGCTTCCTTTTCAGGGTTTTGGAGTGTCCTTGACAGCATAGTTGTGCTCGGCAACCTGAAAACAATGCATTTGATAGATTAATATTATGCAAGTGTAATACATAACTGGACTGTGCATTGCAACCACTTAAAATGTTAGCAAAAGGATTTGGTATCTAAATGCTGCTTCCCCCACTCCTCCTTGATGCTTAATCTCTCTTTGCAGCAAAAGAAAACTATAGAGCATGAAAGCCTTTCTTGTCTACTACTTACGGTGTCTCTGCATTGAGGCAGTTTGCTCAAAAGTAAGCTTACATCATTTGAGGCCTTTTGTGGTGTACTCGGCGAGCCGCTGGCTTCCCCGTCAAGTATTGTCGCATCCAGGTTCGGAGTTCTCAGCTTTGGTGGCTTCCTTGTCGCAGTTTTCTGAAATAAGCATGTAATAAACATGTTCTGTTAGACAAATTAATCCTCACCGTAAATGCAAGACATTGCAAAAATATTAGCATATAGATAATATTTAATCATTAGCTATTAGCACATGCTACAAATGGCATCTATAGTCCCAGATATTTATATGCCTTTTAATAAGCCAGCAATATTGGATCTTATCATCTTCGAGAACTTGCTGAGACATTACTGGAAAAGTTTGTGATTATACATTACATCAATCAAGGCGGAACTATTGCTGCTATGTCACTTCCACTGGGTCAGTGAATTTAACTTATTGCTTGATCAAAATTTCTGTTGTTCCTTTTCCCAAAAATGCCTGTTCGCTTTTCAGTTCCTACATGCGCTGCCTGCTGGTCCTGCTGTTATGCGCACTTAGCCACAAGGCATCTGCAGGCACATTAGCAGTGTGTCATCAATTATAGCCTTGAAGTTGTTTGCTGAGGAACAGAATTTCACCTGTGCGTTGGGAAAAGTTAAAACGCACGTGGTTTTGCAAGACAAACGTCAATACGAACTGCCTCGCCCAAGCAAGATGCGACGACCTGAACTTGCACCCAATCGCGCGTACATCATGCACGGCACAACTAGAACGGTATCCACGCTACTGCTCGTTTACCGCCTGAAAAAGGCAGTCCTACCTTTTGCAGGTGTTCTGGGAAGTTGAAGAGCGTCGGGACTGCGCCGCTTCGCAGCCGGGTTCTGGCTCCTGTTCGGTCGAAGCACGAATCATCGAAGTGGTCGCTGCAAAGTCTGCTGCCGGGAGATGGTTTCCACTTGTCCCTTTTTAAGTTTACGACCCATTGCTGGTACAGTTTCGGCTGACAGCGCGGAAACCTGCATGAAGGAGCCATGTGGCAGCGCCGGTTCTTGCTTTGATCAACCCGAGCTAGAACTGAAACTGCGTGCCACTTGGCCGCGTAACACTGAGATCAACGAAATACATACTTACAGGTGAAACGTCTTGCCTGAGGTCTTCTCCGGCCTACTCGTGCAGTTTACCGCAGAGCATGCTGGCATGCTGGCGTCTTTAAAAGGTTGGAAAGGATGGAAACTACAAGCGCCAGCAGCCTAGAAACCACGCGCGAAGAGCAGACCGCTACTCACTTCCGGGACAAGGCTGCTCGCTTCCGGTGGCTTCATGCCAGCGTGCTCGATGCGCCATCCAGCCCCGTCAGCAGCCAGAAGTCCATGCGGGTCAGACCGCCTCGCGATTAATTCGCAACTACTGCCGGGCGGTTTGACGAAAAGCGCGTGGAGATGGATCGCCAACGGCAGATAACTGTCAGAATACATTTCTCGACCGCGATTGGGTAAATGCGGGCAAGGAAATTAAGGAGATTCCAGAACGGAAGCTTAGAAGGACGCAGAGACAAAGGGCTTACCTTGGGACAGCAGCACCGAGCCGATTGAGCCGTGCCCACGACCTCCAGGGCTGTTCATTCCTGCTTGCGTTCTGCCTCGCCACTTACTAGTCGCTAATTCCATTCTCGGACGCGGCATATCGGGTCAATATGAGTTCTACGTAAAAAATAAAAGACCCACGAAAAGCAAGCGACTTTCGGCGCCGCACATGGAGGTTCAGAGTGGATTGGATTGGCTTCTATAAGGCTTATCAAAGTGCATATTAAATGAGTAAATAAAAAGTTACCGTAACATTATTAGTAAAACAGTGGCAAAACAAAACAATAAAAAGTTTCAACGAACTTAAAAGACTAAAACAAATTTATTAAAATAAAAGTTTTATATACAATACGAAACTTCGCTTAGCTGCTTTCTCCGCTCCGCGAGCGCGGTGACCGAAACCGGAACCGAAACTGAAAAATCCGTGGAAGTTGTGGGGTTTCTCAGAAAGCCGTAAAATACCGCGCGGTGCCTTCTATCATTCTGCAATTTCTTGATTTAGTGATTTTCGATGAAGCTCAGCAAGATTCTAATTGAAACCATGCCCTTAAACTTAATATTTAAAACAATTAATTACGCGAAAATAATTAATAACTTAATTATCCCGAACTTAAATAATTTTCCTAAATAGGCCCCAGGACCAAAACAACACAAGCTTTTTTGTGTTGCGACCACGGGTTGTGACGCATAGTTTTCACAATATCGAATCTGTCCACTTTTCATAAAACACCCTGTATATACGTGTATATATATATACCGGGTGTTTTTGCAAAGACTTTCAAAAATTCTAAAAATTAGGGCGTTTGAAAAAGAAAGAAACTGTCTTCGGGAACAAACTACCAGCCACGGCGGACGTCAGGAATTGCCGAAAACATACTAATTAGCCAGCTAATTAATTAAAACTTGTTAATTAACATTTTAGTTAGTGAAAATAGACATATGGTTCCAATTAGAAAGTTGTTGAGCGTTATCGAAAACCACTAAATCAGCCATTTTCAGAAAGACTTTAAGCGCGTGAGAAAAGTAGTAGCGCACTAAAGTTAGCAGGTAGAAGGCCACGGTGTAAGATAATACTCTTCAGGTGAGGACAGCGCGCTCCTCGCGCAGTGCAGATAAAGTTCGCTTTTCACTCTCTCTCTCTTTCTCTCTCTCACTATGGTTTCAAGCGGCGCCGGCAGATGACTCGTCGACCCGTGGGCACGGCAAAGACGGCTCGTGCCGCCTCATGGTCAACACGCGCAGAGCTCCAGCAAGGTTGTCGCTCGTGCAGAAAGACCACGGTATACCGGGGTGTCATGGCAACGAGATAATTTTTTCGCTCTCACACAGTTTCGCCGTTTGGCCGCCGGCGACTCTGTCAGCCGCGGGCACGGTGGCCGCGGAATAATGCAGCCTTTCGGATGCCCGTCGAACGAACACTATCTGATTCCTCGCGCCGCGCGTTCAGCCCCGCCGTGTCCTCACCTAAAGAGTATATCTTACACCGTGTACAAGGCTGGGGCTAGATAAGAGCCGGAAAAATCGCGCGGGCGCCTTACCGCAACCGCTAGCCTTGTACCTGCTCCACGAGTGGTAAATTTAGTGCGCTACTACTCTTCTCACGCGCTCAAAAGTCTTTCTGAAAATGACTGATTTAGTGGTTTTCGATAACGCTCAGCAGCTTTCTAATTGGAACCACATGTCTATTTTCACTAATTAAAAAGCTAATTAACAAATTTTAAATAATTAGCTGGCTTATTAGTGTGTTTTTGGAAATTCATGACGTCCGCCGTGGCTGGTAGTTTGTTCCCGAAGACAGTTTCTTTTCTTTTTTTTCAAACGCCCTAATTTTTAGGATTTTTGAGAGTCTTCGCAAAAACACTCGGTATATATGCATGCGCGGTTTCATTTGGATTCTTCAAGCAATGAGGTGCAGTCGTATTTTTTTATTTGCTTCAAATTTTTATATTTTGTGGCGCATGTTCCAAGAAGAATAATCCTTTTTATTTTAATTTCCTGACATATTTAGTTTCTGAGCAAAAAAAATATCAAAGCGGGAAAGAACGACGAGGTTATGACGATTGTCGTGTGTGGCGTTTTTGAATCACTCTCAATCTCAGAGTACTCAAAAGAGAGCATCTATATTTTTAGTGTGATATATATGGAAGTAGATAAAACGACATTGCAACTACTATTTATTATTCGTCGCTTCAATCTGTAAAAATCCCCGAACATGCCTACGCGAACAACTGTGACCTAAATTGCGGATTTTTTTTTAGTCGACTATGCTTAGTATTATTTTTAAAATAATACCACGTGTAGAACCTTTTATTGTCTTTCGAATTAAACAAAGTTTGTGCCTTTATGATGTACGAGCACTGAGAAATAAATTATGAAACAAAAAAGGTTTTCACTTTTCGTTTAATTAAAGCACGCTGTAAAAAAAAACGTTTTTAATTTTTGTTTTTTGCGTTGCGTTTTTTTCACACCCTTCTTTTACCCAGAATACATTCCGTTAGAGATATTTGCACTGGTTTCGAGTTTTAAGCCTCTAAATATGCTAAAAGAGAGCAAATGCCGATTGTGGGTTTTGACGATTGTCGTGTGTGGCGTTTTTGAACCTCTCTCATTCTCAAAGTATTCACAAGAGAGCCTCTATATTTTTGTATTGTTATATATATGCAAGTCGGCAAAACGACATTCCAACTACTATTTATTATTCGTCGATCCAATCTTTGTAAAAATCCCCAAACATGCCTTCGTGAACAACTGTGACCTAAACTGCGGATTTTTTTTTAGTCGACTATGTTTAGTCTTGTTTCTAAAGTAAAACCACGTGTAGAACCTTTCATTGTCTTCCAAATTAAGTAAAGTTTGGGCCTTTATCATGTACGAGTACTGAGAAATAAATTATGAAACAGAGAAGGTTTTTACTTTTCGTTCAATTTCAGCACTCTATATAAAAAAAAAAACTAGGGTTGGGAAATTGATCGATTAACCTACCGATTAATCGATTAATGATGTAATCGCGATTAACTTTTTTAACTGGTTAATCGGTACAATTTTGGCGAACCTAAAAAGGTAAGAACTCAGCGCTTTGACCACGCAGACATGTACGAGTACACCTGTAAAAAATGCAAACTTTAGGCTACATTTAGCCTATAAAGTTAGCTGTAGGGACGAGATTTGTAACTCCAGACAATTGCAGTAGGTTACACGTGTCCCGTCCATTTCAACGCCGTTCGAGTGTCTGTTTAGCGCAGCAGAGACTAGTGTGAACCATTATACTGTAAGGTCGAGTCTCCAAAAAGACTGTCTTGGTTGGCAGCCGCTAAAATGCCGAAGATTCGCGTTAGGTTTAAAACTCTTTCATAACATTTATAATAACAAAACGAGCATCAACAGGGGATCGTTTCTTCAGCTACCTCACATCACGCAGGGTAGATCATCAAAATAAGGTTCGCGAATATTCGTGCCGCACTAATATCTCTAAACACTCCTTTTTTCCTCTTACCACTCATCAATGGAACTGTCTATACCCGAGTCGCTTGTCATGGTATCATCCAACAATGTGCTGTTTTCCATTTTTTCCAGACTTATTGAAGAGCGCTTGTACCTTATCTCCTGATTTGTCAACTGTATTAATAATTATATAAAGCTTACTATTCTTCTTGTTCTTGTGACTAGCGAACTTTATGTCACAAACCTAGAGTTCGTTTATTGTTTTCCTCTAGCTGTATATCCCCCCCCCCACACACACACTTTTTCTGTAATGCCTTTGGGTGCTGAAGGGCATATTGAATAAATAAATAAATAAATAAATAAATAAAAATCAAGGGAGGTCGCTCTTACCGAAAAATATCAACGAACTTCTTTTCCTCATGCAGCTAAAGTAACAACCTGTGTGTGTGAGTGTCTTTGAACTGTTCTCAACTACACATGGAGGCTGATTCGAAATCCAAATTGTATATTCCACCGTTTGTAACGAATTCAACATAAAAAAAGCTTTTTTTAATATTTTGTTTGAAAATGAACGAGGCCGATTAATCGATTAATTAATCGATTAAAGGGTGGCGGTTAATCGGGTTAAACGTTTTAATCGACGCCCAGCCCTAAAAAAACAAAAAAAACACATTTTTAATTGTTGTTGTTCTCGCGTCGTGTTCTTTTCCCACCCTTCTTTTACCCACAATACATTCCGTTAGAGGTATACGCACTGGTCTTGAGTTTTAAGCCTCTAAATATACTTAAACATTCTGTTCTGTTATCAACATGAATTTCGCATTAAAAATATAAAATTTCGCATTTAAAAATCTAGGTTTCCAATAGGAAGTGCCTTTTACTCTAATGTTTTACAATGTTATATTTTGATATTTCTAACGTAGTATAGATTATGTAGCGCATAGGGTTTAGGCTTGAGGCCTCTCCAATTATGGCACCGGCGGAAATTGTCTGACAACCCGCTTTCGGCAGTTGCGATTTTATAGTGTTGAGACGTTTAGAATTGCAAGCTTAATATTATGCGCCTAACGACCTCAATATCTTTTATATGATTATTTATTAAACGTCCCTTAGATTAATTTAATAAAGAATAAAATATACAGCTATGACCCATAAACCCACCATGAGCATTTGCTCTTTTTTTAGCATATTTAGAGGCTTAAAACTCAGAACTAGTGCATATACCTCTAACGGAATGTATGCTGGCTAAAAGAAAAACGTAAAAAAAACGCAACCCGAAAAAAAATTTTTTTGTACAGTGTGTTTAAATTGAACGAAGGCAGCAACATTGCAAATGGAAGATTTCAAGGGGGAAGGGGGCCGCCCCCCCCCCCCCCCCGAAACAAAATCCTGGCTACGTGCCTGCTTCCACCATATCTGTTTCTGCGCCAAAATGACCGATTAAAGCCCAAATGGAAGTCATGTGCAGTTCCTCGAGTGGCCGCTGCGTTAGAAATGACGGCGTTGTGATTAGCTCGGTTCTCGAGTACGGACCGGTGCCACTTTTTCAGAGCAATCTCTATGGGAGTTTCCCAACTGAGTGGTTCTGGTAACGTTGGTATTGCATAAATGCTTGAAAGAAACAAAATTGAGGTTCAGCTTTCAGCCAAGGTTGAGGATTTTAGTCTATAAAGGTAGCTTTTTTTTCCAGTTCTTTACATTTTGAGGGGTACTGTCGCATTTTTTTTTGCTATGTATTATTTTTATGTTTATTTCCTGTTTGTTTTACTTCGGATATTATTTGCATAAGCATTTTGGAGACTGTCCTCGCGCCTGTGGATATTGTAATCATTGATTCGGGAGCCCTAATTCGGTTCTTATATATTTTTAGAGCCATTGTAATTTCAACTATAAGCAAATAATTTAAAAAAAATGAAGCGTGTGTATGTGAATGTGGTCGTATTAGCGCGTGTGGATTGTAGTTTTATATTAACCCTATTAAAATATTCAGATATGGCGAATTGTCACATTTTTATTTGCCTGGGTAAAAAAAGTGTGTCAACCAATTTTATTTTAGCGATCTGGTGTCTTCGAGTATATGAACTACGTTATTATTATTTATTGAAAATATAAGAACGTAGGATTGCATTATCCCATATTGTCAAGTTCTATGATTAATTTACCAAAATTCACAAAATAAATGTACAATTCGTGATATTTATTCGACGATGCTTAAGCCTCCTCAAACATTGGGGCAAGGAATGAACAAATGTGTTTCATTCTTAACATGTCATTTGAAGTTATATGGACCAAGATGGTCACTCCCAGAAATAAGTAATTGTAAAGTAATTGCATTACGTTTTGAAGTAATTTGTAATTGTAATGAATTATTGTTCATGTAGTAGTAGTTGTATTAAAGGGGCACTGACACCCCAAAGGTCCTATATTTTTTTATTGTCTAAAACGATGCAAGTTGTAGTCATAAACACAAAAAAAAACCTCATCGCAAAAAAAAAAAATTTTTCCGCGCGCGCGCGCGCTTTTTTATTTTTGGCTTTTGATTCTCCGGCCTCTCGCCTCCTCCCTTCTTTTGATCGGTGACGTCAAAAATCAGGAAATTTAGAAGCTTTGTAGGCGACATTTCTTTAACGTTTAATAACGGCGATCGTAAAACATGTTTTTTAACGCAATTGCGAACGCACTACGGCCCCTCTTTTTGAAATACCGAAAATCAGAGTTCGGTGTGAAGTCGCTTCCTGGATTTGTATCCTCCTTCAGGAAAACTTGGCGGCGCTCGAGCAGATCGGCGAGTCGGGGAAGAAACCGGTTTTTCCCGCGCCGGCTCCCTTCTCCTCGCCTCGGGTCGCTGTAGCAACGGCACTTTCCTTCATAGCGCGGAGCGGAGGTCCGAAAGAAAGTCGAGTCGCAGGAGACCGCAAAAGTTGACTTCCTGCACTGGCGCGGATCGCGCGGGAACTTCAAATTTGGCATTTGGAAATTGTTTTTTTAATTCACAAATACTGAATTCCCAAGTTTCGAATTTTGAGGGTGATGTCCCGGCATCGTTTTTAATCGTTTCGGATAATAAAAAAAATGATTTTGATGTGTCAGTGCCCCTTTAAGGTTAAACTACTTTTGGAGCAAAATAATTGTAATTGTAATTAAATTACATATTGCAAGAAATTTACCATGTATGGTCTGCTTCAATTTGCCGCGGCCCACTAGCGCCAGTTGAACCTCTAGCGTACATTATAATTATGGTTTGCACTTGAAGGTCGCGTCACTTGCAGCAGAAGTTGGCCGGTAGGGCACTGCTTCCGGGGGCGCTAGATTGACAATGGGATAACCATAAAAAGACAATACCCGAATTTCGTATTGACACCTGCCAATAAAAAGACGCTAAAGGGTTCTTCCGCCATTTGATTGGCATTTTAGTGCCTACCGCGTCAGTGCCATATGTTAATAAAGGGGCAAGAAAGAGTCAATAAAATTCAAGCGAGACCAATAGAATGGCAATATGGGCAATACAAAGTAAATAAGATGTTTATGAAATGGCAGTCGCCATTTTTATAGGGGTATCTATATTTGCTATTCTGAGGGTCAATTGAAGACGGTTTAATTGTCTTTCGTCAAATACGGAACTGGTTCAAGTTTCCCTTTAACGTGGGTCATTTGCAAGATGAGAAAACATACGCAGGAGAAACGCTTAGGAAATATCGTATATTTGCGGTGCTGACGGCACGCCGTTCCGGTGGCACTGCTCTTATGTGTGGCGCACGCTGAGACGCCTTAAGCATGATGCACACATGGTACGATTTCACTTGCGCTACGTGGGGCCCAACATCGCTGCACCGAAATCACGAGCAAAAAACTCAGTCGTGTGAATTAGGCTTCACTCTCTTTTCTGAGCACGTAAAGTGCTCAAACGTAGCGTGAAGAAACGCGAAATTCTTTGTACACAACACGTATGTCCATATACTCTAAGAAAAGAAAAAAGTGAAAAATTATAAACGAAGAAAAGAACGGTCAACACGACACAGACTGTGAGATACTGAATGTTGAATTCTGTACTGTTTTTTCCTCGTCTCGGAGTTTGGATTTTGATGATTCGTAACCAGCTCTTTACGCTACCCTTTCTCTTGTTGCCATTATCTTTCACGCTGGCCCTAAAACATAGCGACAGCTGCGCAAATGCAGGACCCGTTTCAGCATATAAAAGTGCAAAAAGGAGGGTCGACACACATACATGCACGCAATGGCCCACACGCGACTTCATGTACACCAATGCAAAAAACTATATAACAACGTTTATTTGACAATCTAATCAGAATTGCAAGTTTTTTGTTCTTTTTTTGGAGAAGTGATGAAAGAAGTAAGTGCGACGCATTTCGCAGAACGAGCAGCATACGCTTCAGCTTCGAGGAAAGGTGGAAGCCGAAATTCGGTAAAAAAACAACGCTCGAAAGCCTGTTCGGGGCATTTCAAACTTGGGAGCGAAGATCAATCGGATGCGACTGGAGCTTTAAAATCTCGTAAAGGGTGTTTCCGCGTCAGATCGTAAAATGATGGTCCGGGTCGCATTTTTATATTTATGTCAACAATATATGCTAATGCCATGTGCTCAGGAGGAGCATTCAGATATATGCGAACGCCGTGTCTAATTTTCCTTTCGGAGATAAAAAAAATTCAGAAACACTTGGCGTGGAGTTTGCCAAGTAGTTTCGTTATGGTATTTTTGCACAGCCGTCATGTCAAACCGAAAAATGCACGTAGTAATAATTTTGTATTACCTATTTTAGAATGGTTTATGAAATGAGCGCACAATATAAAAAAAATTGAATTTAAACATTTACATGTCAATACATTTGCGAACCACTTTAAATAATCAAGTATTAGAGACACGTTCACAAAATTATTTACCAACAAACTAATTTACATAGAACGACGCAAAACTCATCATAAAGATCATCCCTAACTGCTTTAGGTGAATATAATAAAAAAATGTGTCAACAATTTTTTTGTTTTAATCGTTTTGTTAGTAATGCAGAAACGCATCTCATTTCTCTAAATGTGGCAAAATTGCACGTCAATACTTAAAATTAGCTTGACATTTTATTTTTAATAAACTCTGCTCAACAGTCTACAATTACTTGTGATAACTTGTGATGGCAAAACATTGAGTAACCTACGACCTCCTTAAGAAAAAAGACAAGAAACCTTCATTCAAATTGAGTTAGTTTGTTTTTACTATAAGGGCTATTGCCGCATGACGCCGGCTCCAAGGAGACATTCTTTACATCCGAAAAAGCTGTACAGTGCTGCTGCTTTATATGGGCATAGAAAGTAATGCTATCTCTAGCTTAAAAATTAAAACAGCGCAAGGGCAAGGACAAGGACAAGTACAAGAAGGTATACGAACAAGGCGCTGACTTACAACTGAAGTTTATTCGTGCTAACATCAAGTATAAATACTGTAACGTCATAACAAACAAACAAAATGAAATACATGACATGGACGCCACATGCTCCTTAGCCACCGTTATGCGCTGTCACTGTGTGTCTAAAACGCAAAATTCCTTATCGGATAAATATAGTGAAGGAATGCTGACACAGTTTCCCCCAATCTTCCAATTTCCCGCGCCTCAATGATTTCTCGAGTGAGTTTGTCTTTATTTTTCCTAATCACTTCACACTTGTCGAAGACGGGAGTGCAACAACAGTCTGGACAATGCAGGCCAAGGTGACCTGACACAACTCTAAAAACGTTACACTTATGCTCTCGCAAGCGATCATTGAGGCTGCGCTCCGTTTGCCCGACGTATCTCCTGCCGCACGAGAGGGGAATAGAGTACATTACTCCCTACACACGTTCACGAATCAATCATGGTGTTTTTTGGTGCAACCCTGCTTTTCTTTATAACATGAGTTCACTTTTCTGCACTGCACAGACAGATTTTCCGGAGCCGAAAAATCTACATCAACACCAACCCTTCGGCCAACTTTCTTTAGGTTTTGAGAGATCTTATGCGGGTATGGTAAAACTGTTACTTTTTTGCTAACCCTGTGAGCCTGCTGGGTCGTTTCCTCACGTCCTTTCTTAAGTAGGCTCTCAGCAACTGTCGTCAACAGGTAAGATGGATATCCCGCATATCTGAGCCTTGATGCTTGTGTGTCGAAGCTCTCTGCGGCGTAGGTCAGGGTGGGCTACTCGGGTGCTGCTACGCTGGCAGGAGCCTCCGGTTGAATTGCCCGCTGAACTTCTTCGCGCACCACTTTGGCTATCGACAGCGAAGCCGGCTGGTTGGCAGCAGGCAGCAGCTTCCGGAGCTCCTCCCGGACAACGTCTCGAATGACCTCGCGAATGCCCGGGATACTGGAGCCAAGGTCGCAGCTAGACGGCGCGAGGGCAGCGTGGCCGGGTGGTCGATGGTAGTGGCTGGCTCGGGCTTGCAGGGCACGCTCGATGTTCGTCGCCTCAGTGACAAAATCTTCGACTGTTGTCGGAGGGCTACGAACAAGGCCGCCGAAGATGTTGTCTCTCACGCCCCGCATGAGGATTCTAACCTTCTTTTCTTCCGTAGCCTGAGGGTCGGCGCGGGCGCTCAGGCGCAGAACGTCCTCCACGAAGCCGGTGACGCTCTCGTTGGGGCCCTGGGTTCGGGTTTGAAGTAGGTCTTCGGCTCTCTCTCGGCGGTGTTGGTTGAGAAATGTTGCCTTCAGCTGGCTCTTGAAAACATCCCACGATGTCAAACAAGGCTCGTGATTTTCGTACCAGCACCTGGCAGTCCCTTCGAGCGAGAAATACGCGTTTTGCAGACGCTGCTCGTCGGTCCAGCCATTGTGGCGGGCGACACGTTCGTACTGGTCAATCCAATCCTCGACGTCTTCGTAGAGTTCACCGTGGAAGGGGGCAGCCGTCCGCGGTGCGACGGGCAGGTAGATGACGGGAGAAGCGGCGGGGGCTTGCGACTGGTTGGCCATCGTCGTCTTCTTCGGCTTGGGCTTGTCCAGCAGCAAACCGTACTCAGGATCCTCTTCCTTGGTGCGTCGGCTAGTGCGAGTTTCGGGTTCCGCGGAGAGTGGTCTGCTCACCGGGCTTGGAATCGGACTTGCACTGCGGGCTCTTGGAGGGGAACGCTGCACGGGCATGCGGTACCCCGCACCTCCACCAAAATGTCACGAATGACAATTGATGAGGCGATAATAACTGAGGAAACTAAACGTTTAATGGGGCGAACTTGTGCCCAAAAATAAAAGGAAAAAGAAAGATAACAACAGAGCGTCGCGGGCGTCGAAGGCGGCGAAGCAGCAGGATCGAACGCTGAGGCGAAACTGACTTTGGCTCGCCACGCGAAACCCCTTATGTACACGCGTGGGTTTCTGGAACAATCGGCGTAGAAGGTTCGGCGCGTAGAACATTCGGACCTCGAACAAGCAACAGGATTCTCGAATTTTCCAGAACACTAAATTGCAGGAATAAACAAAATAGACGTCGCTCCCAGGAATCGAACCCTGGCCTTTCGCGTGGGAGGCAGGCGCGATAACCGTTAGGCCACGCGCGCGCTTTTTTTTATTTATTTATTCAGGAATACAGACACATACATACATGTATTTACACATTATTTATACTTTTAAAAGAGGAAACCCAGTGCTTATGGGCGGATGGTGATTAAAATTATTTTATGCGTAGTGAGGCTATCAAACACTCCAATCCACTCAGGCGGATATTCGCTCTGTTCGTAAGCACCCTTTCCCTGTACAACATAATCAATAAAGAACACTGAGCGCTGACCGGGGGAATTGTTCTGCGTGTCTCACCGTCATCCGCGACTTCCAGAAGCTAAACAACCCAAGACCCATACTCATGTCTAGCGGAAGGTTCTCGTTTGCCCCGATAGGCAGGAAACGAATAGAGTGGGGTTTAAGCACAGGTCTTTTTTTCTTTTTAAGTTCGTTGCAGGATGCACCAAAAAATACTGCGTCCCAGCAGTACAGAAAACTATGTTCGATAGTTTCGGGGACTTTGTACAGTGGGCAGTTAACACCCCCTGGGACGATCATGCCTCGTTTGCCCATCCAAAGCTTGACAAGCAGGGTGTCACTATGCACTCGGAAGAAAGGTTTTGGCTCGCATATATTTTATAATCAACATTGCAGTGTGTGATCGGAGCGGTATCCGCTAACGTGCTTTCGCTTCTCAACGTCGTGTGTCTTGGGAATCAGTACTGTGTGCGTTTGAAGAAAGGAAGGTGGCAACGTTTTATTCTCGAAAGCTTCACGAATTACCTCAAGCAGAAAACGACGGAAATAATTTTTAAATTTCTTGTAAACCTCTCCGATGAGTCTGTCCGGTCCAGGCGTTTTGTGCATAGGCAAAGTATAAATCACGCGCTCTACCTCGCCTTCTGTGATTGGTCCTTCCCGCCATTCTTCCTCTTTTTGCGATAATTTTGGCGCGAAGCAAGCACTCGAGAGCAGCTTGACTTTTTGGCTCTTTATCGCCCCCGAAAAGGCTCTGATAATGCCTCAAAAAGGTGTCCCGAATTACAGCCTTGTCATTGCTGATAACTCCTTCGTGTTCAATGGCTAAAATTTCCTTCGCAAGCGCAAACTTTTTTCCTCGCCCAAAGCGCGCCTTGTGGGCTGTTCCCCTACAAGAAACTTCTCAGATCACGCGCGTATAACCGCTCAACGATAACGTTCCTGCTGGAAACTATTACGCTTGACTTTAACCTAATTTAATTCTGCGGCGCATGACCCCGGGTAATCGCTTTCACTTCGCAGTAGTTCGAGCCAGTATCCGTGCAGCTCTATTTTTTCTTTCTCAGCCAAAAAATTAATCTGAGAGGATCTTTCAATTGCGAGCTCTTTAACGTCTTGTTTAAAGTATTCCCATTGCTCTAAAAGGCTGAGCTCTGTCCTCGCTGATAATGTTTCTAAGGCCTGTGTCACACGCTCGACAAAAATATCATCTTTGAGCAGTTTAACATTAATTTTCCACAATTCCCAATTAAAATTCTTCCTAGGTTGCGTGGTGCTTCCCAAAGTAACTGTCACTACGCTGTGGTCACCAAAAAATACTGGCTTCACATTGTAGTCGGTTACCTCACTGAAAGCCTCAACTGACAGATAAATACGGTCCAAACGAGCGTGAGATGATGACTGAAAGTGAGTATAACGAAAATTAACTTTCGAACCCATGAGTTCCCCGACATCTTCTAAGCTGCACGCGTTTAGTATATTCTTCAAACCTTTCACGCTCCTATCTGTGTGGAGTCTGGGCGGCGTACTATCTTCGCTACTACATACGCAGTTAAAGTCTCCTGCGAGCACAACGACTTTCTCACATTGCAAGTACGTCTGCAATGTCGCGAAGAAACGAACTCTTTCATCGACTCGGTTTGGGGCATACATGCACAGTACCCGCCACTCGAGGTTATGCAAGGTAAGAGTCGCACATTATAAATCGCCCTTGACTGTCGGTTACTATACTTAACTCTTGGAATTGTACAGTCTTCGAGAGAAATTAAGAACAGCCCGCGGAGAAGCCTACCGCGTGGCACACACACACCTCGTATCGGTGAAGAAAAGGCGAGCTCGTTCAATGTCGTTATCGTTCTTCATTTTGGTTTCTTGTATGCAAATAATGTCTAGGTTTTCTTCGCTTGTTAGGCGTTGCAGTTGATACTGTTTTTTGCATGAATTTAAACCTCGTATATTAAGAGTTCCTATGCGAATGGGGTGAGGTAGCTTTGTCATACTTTCAAGTGTAGAGCTGCACACTCACATTGAGTCCTTTCGCCTACGTCCTTTCGGGGGTTGCGTGGTTGAACCAAATACGATATAGCTTCGCCAATACTGGAAACTCCTCCGAAAACCTATGGGAGCGGCGGCGAACGTGACAGTGGCGCCTCTAGCGGACTCGGAGTCTACGGAAGCAGACGACGCAATGGAAAAGTATAGGCTCTGCGACGTCCTCGAGCTTTTCGAGCCCCGTTTCTTCACCCTAACAGCTGAAACAATTCATTACGGTCAGTCCGTTTGCAAAGCGGAATCCACTGATCGCAACTGCAACGACAAACAAATAACGAACGCGCATAAACAAAGATAGAGCAGTTTATTTAGAGGTCTCAAACGCCACTCAGGGGGATCACACGCGTTTGAAGCGCATCTGGGAAGCGGAAAAAAGGCGTTTAGCTACTCGAACTACGTCGTAAAAAGTTACTGTTTATCCGTTACAAACTGCGTTGTCACAATTTCTTACCTGAATAGGTGATTATTAAAACGTGCGCAAACAATATGTTAAAATTACCAGAGCAAGCGCACCAGCCTCTGCAGCATTACAAAAACAAAAAGTAACGAGAAAAATGACCGTGCAAACACTTTCCGAACTTCGCAGAAAAGATGGGGTCCCCATCCCAGACGAAAATAAAAAGAAATGGGGAACAGTCGCGAACAACGGCGAATGAAACGAAGAAGTTAGCAGACGATACAAAGATACAAATCACCCAGCAAAGCACCTCCTTCAACGACGACGATCGCACGGGGCGTCGGTAGGAGCATCGAAAATTAGCAGGTGGTGCTCGCCGTTGGTGTTGAGTCCACAACAAACAAAACGAAAACAACACAACGAAACTACTTTAAAAAAAAAGAGCTTCAAATTTTTTTTTTAGCTGCACGTTACACGTTTGTTTATTTGTTTCCGCGGCGTTGGTAGGAACTAAGAACAACAGAAAGGAAAGGAACAACAAAGTTGCAGACGGCCCTCCAAATGTCCGGGCATAGCGTAGCAGACGAACCGGTGGTGTTAAGCGACGAAGCGAAGGAAAGAAAGTAAAAACAGCCAAACAAGGCAAAGCAAAATACGCGATTGTTCGAACGTCAAGTAAACACAAGAAATAAAAGAGCAAACAAAAAACATAAACGCAGCAGGAAGAAAGACCGCGGCGGCGTAGCGTCGCCTCAAACATAAAAAGAAAGTAGACTTTGAAAAATGGAAGGAGGTGCACGACCGTCCATCGGGTGTTCTTTTTTGTAACTCCGCTTTTATTAGTTTCAGTAATAGCGTCAGATTTGCATGTGCACAATCGTCTTCTTCCAGAGCATACTGACATCGCAGTAACGTACGTGGTTCGAAATTGCCTTTTGCTTCTTCATCCGGAGATGATCAGGATTAGCCAGCTCGCCTATTCGACGAAACGGTTTTAAGCAATACATTCATGAGAAATTGAAATTGCAACAACAAAACGAATTGATCGATATGAACAGTAAAGTTGAAACGTAGCAATGTTTCTAAAATATTTTTACATCGCCCTTTTTAAAGAAACAGGGCGAAGGTACATTCGTGTTTTGCCTGGCTTACGTAAGTTCTGACAGTGTTTTCTTCAGGAGAGCCGGAAAATTGCACCCTACAAGCTGTAACATCTTTCCCACGCGAAGAAAATGTCCTTGACTCATGAGGTGGAACCTACTTTTTAACATTCAAAGCAGCGAATACCCGTGACAATTTTTTTTCATTGGTCACCTCGCACGGAGATAGGCAAAACCAATGCGTTGTGGAGAATTCGTCTGCTAGCGGAGACTCCGAGCTCGCCAGGGGCGCTGCGATCACTTTTCGCCCGCGATCCGCGGGAGTTGCCAGTATTGGCTTACATGGTATTTGGTTGAACTGTTGTCCGGCTCTTCTTGAGGCCCTGCACGCAGCACTGCCCCGTCTCGCCGTGCGCGTCGCCTGTTGAATCCACCGGAGGTACTTGGTCCCGCGGACCGCTTTCCTGCCTGGCCTGCCGCGGTGCTTTCAGTGTCTCTTTGATTCATGGCTGCGTCTTCCTTCTCGGGCTTGAAACGTTCAGCTTGCTCAACAGCCGTCGCCGCTCCCTCGGCCGTCTCTCGGTGCCCTCCAGGCTGAAGGGTAGGCTTCTCCATCGTAACGACTGTAGCAGTCGTGGGCTCGTGGAGCCCCAGGGATGTCGTTGCTGTTCCGTTTTGGTCGGCGAGAGAGCCCGGCTGCCCTGGCTCCGTGCCGGTCTGTGTTGCAGGTGCGCCGCTGGCAGCCGCGTCTTCAGCTTCCGCCTCGTCCATCATTCGGTCCTTCGGCTCTTCGGTTCTACGCTCACGGACGATAGCAGCGGAACGTCCTGACACAGTCTTCGCCCACATGACCGTAGCGATGGCACTCTGTGCACCGTGGAACTCGACAGTCTCAACGTGTGTGCCCGGTTTTTTACCATCGTAGGCACAGAGGTGCCCTTCAGGCTTCCGGGTACTACAACAAGGACTTTGCAGCCCTCCACTCTGAGTTCATGAGGGATGTCGTCTACCGTTGTTTCCTCCTTGAGGGTCATCTGAACGAGCCGCGTGTTAGACTAGACTCCTTCAAAACCCTTCTCACGAAAGTGATCTCGGCCAATATCAGACACCTTGCCAAAACTTTCCAGTTCTCGACGTACCTGGCAGATGGGTACAGCTGCAACGGAAAAAGAGTAGCACAAGTGACCGATGACCGGAGCGGCAAAATCGCGACACGCGGCGCTCTTGTTCCCGAGCGCGCCGATAGCGAGAGTGCCAGTCACGTTCCATGTCTCAACGCGGGGGTGGCCGGCAGAAAATTGAGGGATAAGATAGCTGTTAAAATGAGGGCTTTAGGATGGGCTGTTTTCTGCCGGCCACCCCCGCGTTGAGACATGGAACGTGACTGGCACTCTCGCTATCGGCGCGCTCGGGAACAATAGCGCCGCGTGTCGCGATTTTGCCGCTCCGGTCGTCGGTCACTTGTGCTACTCTTTTTCCGTTGCAGCTGTACATCGTAGGGAACCCAATGGAGCTTGACCTTCACTTCCGTATTGGCAGGGTCGAAAACGAGGCATCGTCCCTGCTTTGATGCGTAGCTCCTTGGCGTCCACAAGCCTCTGTTTTGCTGCGAGCGAATGCAGCTGGAGCTGCCAAACGTGGTTCATTTGGTGGGCTCCGGCCGCCGCTAGCTGATGGAGTACGTTCAGTCTTTGCAGCTCTTCTTTAAAGTCTTGAATCCTGTAGGGCCTGTTTCGAACGTCGCAGTACAGAATAACAGCGTTTTTAGCAAGTTATCCGGTTGGCAAGGGTGGCAAAATTATCTTGTAGTACGTGTCAGCACTTTCAGTAGCAGAAACCGCGGCGTTCCGAGGCCATCATCGCCGCTCCATGAGAGTAATATAGTAAAACGCAAAGAGTGGCCACTCCCATAGA
>JAZHYW010027561.1:0-19502 GCA_037355805.1 Ixodes ricinus | reverse complement strand
GAAAATGGATAAAATGGATAAAATAAAATAAAATAAAATAAAATGTAGATAAAATTTTTTTTGTTGTTGTTGGGTAAAAAAAAAAAAAAAAAAAAAAAAAAAAAAAAAAAAAAAAAAAAAAAAAAAAAAAAAAAAGAAAAAAAAGAAAAAAAAAAAAAAAAAAAAAAAAAAAAAAAAAAAAAAAAAAAAAAAAAAAAAAAAAAAAAAAAAAAAAAAAAAAAAAAAAAAAAAAAAAAAAAAAAAAAAAAAAAAAAAAAAAAAAAAAAAAAAAAATGGCGGGGTTGCGCCAGAAGAAGAAGAAAGAAAAAGAAAAAAAGGAAGAAAAAAAAAAAAAAAAAAAAAAAAAAAAAAAAAAAAAAAAAAAAAAAAAAAAAAAAAAAAAAATGACCGGTGTTTACTTACAATGGGCCGCGTGAAGACGGCCAACGTAGATGCCGCGAGTGGCGCTGGAGTTCCGTGCCCTAGGAGAATTTGTGGCAGATGGCAGATGTGCGATGAGCGAAGAAGACGACAAAGCTGAGGCGGTACGCTTCTCCCGAACTACAGCAATATCTAGGAAGCACGAGACGAGGCCATGTCCGCTGGGCTCTATACTCCGTTTCACCTTATGTTGTACCGCAGCGAAGGTTAGAAGCGCGAGCTCATAGCGTTGGCAGCTGCCCTTGGTGCACGAGAGCTTGTGCCGCCGAGGTGTGCCATAGAGCAAGGAGCTCGCGCTTGTAGCCTTTCCTGCGGTACAACACAAGGTGAAACAGAGTATAGACATGAAGCGCGTGTGTCGCCGGCGCTTCGTTCTTCTTTATTCAAGCCTCTTGCCACAGTTCCTAGGGCTCAGAACAGCAGCGCTACGGTGTCGTCTACGCGCAAAATCTTCCTGCGGTGTCCGCCGCTCTTGCCACAACTCTCTAGAACACTGTATCAGTGCTGCGCTGTAACTGCGGTCTGCCGCCATTATCTACCCAAGGGCCGCACGTTGCACGTGCTTCTTGCACCAACACACCTTGCGCTGCTTTTAAAACATGAAGGGACTTTAGCTCAAATTCGAGGATATCGCCATCTTGAATCACTGGACTACAACCAACGCCTCCTGTACCAAGATGCCTGTCAGGTTGCTCGCTCTCCCATTGCGGCCGGTCTGCCATCGTATTGTAGCCAAACGCCACGCGGTGGCGCTCGCCTCCAACACTATTTCTTTGTTTTTTGCTAGGTACGAGCATGATTTGTAACCACCTGATTCAAAGGGAACAGCTACAACATTATCATCACCACCATGATCTCCCGCGCTGGGCGCTCAGCCATCACGGCGCGGCTGGCGCGGCCGGCCGCTCAGAACTAAGCGCTAATTTTATTTATATTTAACACGAATTTTAATTTTCGTTTTTGGTCTATGGTTTAGCATTCTATTGTAGAAAAATACCAATGTATTCTCCATGGCCCTAATCCACAAGACCAAAGAATACGAAGAAGAAATTCTAAATATACCAAAGAGCTGTTAGTCAGCGCTGCGTAAGTGTGTCTTTCTTTTGAGTGCGTGGACTTGAGTAACTGTTTTGCGAGTGCGCTGTTCGTCCTGTACAGCAAAACGTCATTCATAACCTTTGCGGTGCAAAGGAAAGCCGATTCAACCGGCCCTCTTTGCGCTGTTCATGCTAGGGATGACACTGCTCTATTCGATTCGAACCACTATCCGCACGCCCCTACTGGTACCACAATAGCAGACGTCAAATCTCCCAGCTTTCGCGGCCGCGATAGTGTCAGTTGGCAGCACTCCTCGCGGTCGTTTCGGTGAAGGGGAGGAGGAAAGAGAGAGAAGGCACGGCAGGACGCCCGGCGCTCTTGTGACAGGCATCTTAGTACAAGAGGCGTTGATACAACAAAGTGACCAGTAAAGAAGATTCCACGATAGAAGAGCAAGCCCTACCGAAAAATCCGGTATAACTTTTCGCTATATGGATTTTTGAACCGAAAATCTACCTGTATTCTATCTGGACTTTATCTGGAATTGAAAAAAAAAACTTCAACTTTCAATCTCTAACCAAGCTTTATTAAAAGCAAATATCCCGACGTTTCGGAACCAACTCGGTCCCTTGATCACGGGTGACTGTTTTTGTCCCGCGGAACGGCCTGCCCACGAACCCGAACACCCCTGGGTGCTCTCCGGATTATCCCTCTTAACCCTGGAAACGTAGCTGCTGGGAAGGGTCCCCGTCGACCGGTTTACGTTGCCACGTGTGCATTGAATATGCCACGACTCTAACAGAAGGCGCCTCCGCCAGTTTCTCTCCATTCCGAGGATGGAGCTGCTTGTCGAGGTCGATG
The DNA here is from genome assembly GCA_037355805.1 of Ixodes ricinus. Lineage (NCBI taxonomy): Eukaryota > Metazoa > Arthropoda > Arachnida > Ixodida > Ixodidae > Ixodes > Ixodes ricinus. The sequence continues at coordinate 17,183 of JAZHYW010027561.1, read as the reverse complement.
GAGTGGTTTGTCTTCTCGACGTGTTCAGCCAGCGCGCTTCCTCCACATTCTTCTTCACGATGTCGTAGCGGTGGCGCCGCAGGCGCTCTGGATAAGTCTTCGTTTCCCCAACGTACGACGCGGGGCAGTCACTGCAGGGAATTTTGTAAACCAGTCCTGTGCCCTCTCTCTCGGGGGCGATCCTTTGGTCAGGGGGAGAAGGCCGCCGATGGTCGAGACTGGCTTGTGTGAGACCGCTATGCCGTACTTTCATAGTACTCGGGAGAGAACCTCGCTTGTGCCTTTGATGTAGGGTACACACCCGCGGGTGGTGGGAGGGGCGGCGTCTTGGGTTGAAGGGGTGCGTCGAAGTTTCTTGATTGTGCTGTATCGCAAATCTAGCTGGGTAACCATTCTTCCGCAGGTCTTGTTTGATTGTTTCGATCTTTTTTCGGAGGGTCTCCTCAAGGAGCAGATCGTAATCGCCCGTCTGACGAGTGCCGAAGCCACGGAAAACTTATGTGTCCTAGGGTGGCTCGATGAAAAGTCCAGGCACGGACCTGTGTGTTTCGGCTTCCTATACACATGAAAGACCAAGCGGCTGCACCTTCACCGCACAGACGTCTAGGAATGGGAGACAGCCATCTGACTCGCGCTCAATCGTGAATTGAATCGCTGGCTTGATGGAGTTTAGAGTGTGCGGAGACGGTCGATCTCACAGGTCATTACAACACAAAAGAAGTCATCGACATACCGCAGGAAACACACGGGTTCTGGGGTGAAAGTGTCCAGGGCTTTCTTCGATCGGCTCGATCTCGATCGACCGGTCGATGGGGACCTTCCCAGCAGCTACGTTTCAGGGTTAAGAGGGATGTAATCCTGGAAAGCGCCTGGAGGTGTCTGGATTCGCGGGCTCACGTTCCGCGGGACCAAAACAGTCACCCGTAATCAAGGGACTGAATTTGTCCCGAAACGTCGAATTTTCGCTTTTTAATAAAGCTTGTTTGAGTTTCAAGTTGAAGATTTTTAAAATCATTCCTAACCAGACGGATGTCCGCCAAAAATGTTTACGTCTGGAATTTAGGCTTTGGTGAAATTATTCCTCTGTCTGCAATCTGGATTTCCGGGTTTCCAGAAACAAATTTCGGTTCCATAATCCGGATAGTGAAAAGTTATACCGGATTTTTCGGTACGCCGTGCATTTCCTATTGCAATTTTGACGATGTCTCATTATGCGCTTTTGAAGCTAGTTTTACGACTTCGTTATTAAATCAACCAGGCGTTATCAATCTCTAAGTCGCTGGCAATTTGAGCCGCTTCACCGGGCAACATATTGTAAAAGCTTACAACTCGCGATATAAACCGCAGTAGGGCCAGAGGGGATGCCGGGAAGTGGGTTGTGTGATCGTTTGCGGCAGTTCAAAGGCTCTTTCTGAGTCCGCTTTTCTCTAGGAAGTCAAGGATGTTGGCCAGGATCGCAAATGGACTATAGTCCAGCAGCAAATCAAGAAGGTAGGGCGGGGGAACGCAGCGCCGGGTAAGAGGAAGCAGATCGGGAACGCTGGAGGAAGGAGGAGGTTTCCCCTCTCTCCCTCAGTGTTCCGTCTGCTTCCTCCTCCCCAACCTTCTTTTCCGTCGCCCTACCTTCTTGAACTGTAAGTTGCAAAAGGGTGACTTTATGCGCGCTTTTGCTTAAGATTATGTCATTTTTTGTAGCTCAGGTTCAGAAAGCATTGTTTGAGTTACGATGGTTAAATAGTGAGGGAAGGAAGAAACATTCGGCGATTCGCTACTGGGGTACAGCCAGCAGGTGGAGGGTAGAGGGGGGGGGGGCTAATGGGGTCTAGAAGGAGGAATAAGAATGAAAAAGCGAAGAAGGAGGCTGTTTTTCTCACATGAACATGTCAGTGTCCTTTGCTGCCAAGTACTAAAGCACGCTGGCCAGGACGGTCCTTCGCTTGTTCTTTTCTTCGGCCGGTTTGTATCATACCTCCACCGTTGGAGGCCGATCTTGTGGCTGTATCGATTGTAGAGCCTCTTTCGTTTCTGTTCTGAATATCGGACACACTAAGAGAAGGTCAATGTCTTCGCACTTTATGTTCGGTTGCAGGCAATAGACACACTTGTCTTGGTCTGGCAGTAATTCTGGATCCTCGTGGAAATGGAGCGTGCTGGTTAAATTTCGGTGTTTGAGGAGAATAACATAGAGGACAAAAACAGGACGACACGTTTCTCTATTTTTTCGTCGTGCCACGTTTTAGTTTGGGCCGGCCAAGCATCAAGGAGAATGTTTGAAATATATGTTCACGCGCTACACGCGGTCGCCTTTTCTGTATAAAATATTCGAAGCAAATAACCGAAATATTACTTTGACGAACGCGGGTGAAAGATGCCATTCGTTTTAAGCACTCCATTAAAACAGTGACTGCTGCAGACGCCAGCACGCGAAGCGCGTGTAACTGCAATCGCAGCTTGCTCTTTAGTGCTTGGGTAATTATACTTCGCTCGTCTTCCGTCCAGACGCAGCGGATGCTACAAGAAAACGGGACCAATCAAGCAGCGTCAAAAGTGCAAGTCACTGTGCCTTCTTTGTTTATGATTGGTTCAGCGATGATAGAACACGGACAGAAATATCACGAGCACCATGATGGTGCCCTTTGACGCTGTCTGATTCGTCATATAATCTCGTAGCATCGGCTGCGTCTGGACGGAAGGTGAAACGAAGTATAGGCAAAAGGTTCCATGGCCAAAGAAAAATTGGGTTGTTGGGGATATTTATACAGCGTGTAGTTCCGGTCAGCCATTTGAAGTTGCGACGAGTCACTCGCTGTAGATGAGCAATCTAGCCAGTGCGGTACAACCGCTAACCTGGGTCTTTAACGTGCACCACGCAGTAGTGATACACGACCGCTACGCCGGTACGATGCTCATCCAGATCGAAACGGGCAGGGTGGGGCTCGAACCCAGGATCCCTGAGTTCTGCAGCGCGAGCTTTCGCTCCACGCGCGTCGAGCTGGTGTGCGCTTTAGCCCACTCGGCCACCGATCCCCCTCCATGGCCACTCCGGCTCTATTCTTCGTAGTACCCGATGCCGACAACACGCGCTCTGAGAAACATAAAAAAAGCTGCATACAAAATGACGTTGTTGCGACTGAATGCGAATTGACTACGTGCGCGACCGAAAGCGTCACTGTGGTCGGCGACTTCACGTTGGCCGAACGCTGACTATCACGTCGGAAACGGTATTTATCATCGACGGAAATAAGAGGAATGAAGAACTTTAGTTTTGACGGTGTTGGCAGTGTTCCTAGAGCGCAATGATTTCAGCTTCCACCATGCTATTTACAAACACCATCGAACTTGTTGTTTGCAAGGTAATGACGTCAAGGAAACCATGAGGAGGGCGCCGCCGGAAACATTCGCCGCTATATAGAAGATGTGCTTGCTCGCGCTGACAAATAAAAAAACACAAACAAAAGTGCCCGGAACAAAATGATCTGATCTCATCACCCTAAGCAAACCACACACGGAGGCAGCATAGAATGAACAATGTGCACAATCGAGGCGCCCTTTGCAGCTGAAGTGAATTCTGGAAAACGGTGGCCAACATTGATATTAGGATTTCAGTTCCGGTTTTCTCCAAGGAAATACGAGACATGCACTACGCACGTACATCGAAGAACCTTGGTAGGTTGACCTACGTGCGCATGTGATGCAGTGGGTAAACATCAATTCTTGTGGCATTATCAAACGGTAAGTGATTCCGGCGAAGGCAACACACGTCGCAATAGCGAAACCAAACCTAATCACGATCGGCGTATACTGCTTTACGCACCAAGTCCTTGTGGGTGTTTGTTTTCGACTTTGACAGACATCGAGAAGGATTAGCATCAAGATTAGCGACGGGCCTTTAAAAATTATATTATATGGCGTCTTTTATTCATTCTTTATTCTAGAAGCCAGTCAAATGGCGAAAGAACGTGACAGTTGTAAATGCGAAAGGAGATCAAAGAAGAGATCGCGCGCAGGAGCTGATTCGAGCAGCGACAATAACAGTAGGGTAAAATCCGGAAACACAAACGCGTTCCCCCTAATATTCGGAAAAAACGAGTGTCTTCCATAAACCTTCCTTTTACGCATCTGTCCCGTTTCAAAACGCACCGCTATAGCCTCCTTTCTTTTGTTTTTCTCCTTAACTTAGTACTTCATAACACAACGTCCAAGCTAGTTGAGGCACACCGTACAGGCTAATAGAACGCCCCTCGCGCTCTCCCACCGGGCCGTCAAATCATATCCTGTTTGAATGTTAATCCCCCCACAGAGTGGACCCCTAAACAAGCCATTCCACTTGAGATTCACTCGCGCCTGGTAGTAGCTCCTCTCCCGCGAAATATGCATCCTACATTCCATGAGGGTCGTCGACGCAATAGAGCCTCCACTCATCATAAGTTATTACCTTATCGGTCGGACGTCCTCTAGAGGACGCGGCCGAATACGAACACCGGCTGGCTTTCGCAGCCGTAGCGGTCACCTCCACGGACCAGGTGAAATATTTTGCCACGATATTTACTACTTTCCCGGAGCAGGCGGAAGAGGCCGCCGTTGCACTTGCCATCACCGCCACGCCATGCCCCAAGGTCATCGTATCTGACTCAGAAAGCGCCATCCTGAATTTCGCTAAAGGTTACATATCTGCCCCGGCCCAAATTATCCTAAGAGCCAAGCTTTTTAATTCGTCTGAATTAAATGTCAGCCTAATCTGAACGCCAGAGCACGCGGGACTCTGAGGAAACGAGTTTGCCCATTCCACAGCCCGAGGATACACGCCCGGGCGGGATGGACCCAGTTTCGAGATCACGGAGCTCGTTCAGCGCGCACCGGCATGTCGCCTTCTATGACGTTTCATTACCGTCTTACCCGCCGACTTTACCCTCCTGCGACTCAACTTCTTTCCCGGGGAGAGGGTGTTACGTGGCGCCAGCTACAGACGAAATCCTTCCCTAGCCTGCTCGTCCTCTCCTATATCGACCCGTTCCTCTACAATCTTATCTAGATTTTCTGCAGCGTCATTGGCAACCCTCTTCGATATATTATGGGCTTGCCCTTCTTTCCCTCTCTTCTCCCCTTTCTCCGAGGAGCAGTGGGATGCTGCGCTACGCAGCTCAGACCTGACAACCCTATTACAGGTGGTCCGTCGGGCTGCCGAGGTCGCCGAGGCCCATGGGCTCTCGGCCACCAGGTACAGCTAATTGCCGAAGGAGCGCGGGCATAAACGCCTCCACCTGTATATATAAAAAAAGTTATTCCCATTCATCCACCTCCGTTGAGGTTTGTTGTTCTTTCGCGGAAATGCCACTTGGGTTCAATCTCCACCCCTTCCCGTTTCGATCTGGATGAGCATCGTAGCGGCGTGCGGTCGTGTATGACTACTGTGTAGTGTACCTTACAGCAACTATGCTGGCAGTTGTACTGCACTGGTTAAGTTCATCATGTATAGCCCAGACACCAAACGCCCAATGTTGGTGAGTAGCGTCCTGCTGTATGAACAAATACAGAACATAATTATCACGTTCTTAAAACTATCTTAACTTTTATTTAACTCAATTATATATTAAACTTTGAATTTCTAACAGTTAACAACTGCGCATTCTGTTCCTGAATAAAATGCTGCGAAAGCTTATTTTCTATGGAGACCGAAAATGTATGTTCCTCTGCATTTTATCAGTTGCGAAGCGTTAGGATTTAGACGGAATAGAATATATAGTCATAGATGCTTTCATAGTGTAAGTGACGTTTAGACACATTGAATAAGTTTCCAGCGGGCCAGAACTCCCAAGCTTCATACCTTGGCACTGAAATTCATCCTTATCCGCGCCGCCATTTTGGATCCTTGCATAGTACATTGTATATTAACTGTACGCATACCGCGTCACTGGCGTTTTCGAAAGGTCTTTCAGGTGTTTAGCGTTGTGGATAGACACTTCAAATAATTTGCGACATTATTTACAGTCCAGTCAAGCTGCACTCGTGTAGTCATTACACCGTGGATCACGTTAGAGACCCCCATGTAAGTAGTCATACCTCACTGGTAAAATATATTATTTTAAGATAAGCCACCTATCACTCTCTAAAGCGCCGTTCACAGATATGCAACTGAGTAAGATCGAGAGAGACCAGACCGGTTTTTAAGCCTCTTGCGACGTCTTAGGAACAGCTCCGCTTCAATGCATCCGGTCCTAAGACGTCGCAAGAGGTTTAAAAACCGGTCTGGTCTTTCACCGTCTTACTCGGTTGCATATGTGCGAACCGCGCTTATGTCTCCAGAAATACCGATAATTCACTCGACGAGTGTTCTCTGTGCCGTGTTCCCATTCCAATGGAGAACTTTATCGCTCAGAGTTTAGCCTCTTATTTCTGTCACCATATTAGACCACTGCTCTAATGTGATGACAGATCGGGGTCCCTCAAGGAGCGGTCATATCCCCCATAATATTTAACATGGCAGTGACGGACCTGTCTTTAGAACTTTAAGAAATGGATTGCCTAGGATTTATTTATAAGCTGATGATGTCGCCTCAGAGACTATGAAGAGAACCTCGTCGAAACTGCAGGCCGTACTTCAAGAACCCCGAACGTCACCGATAAATTCTTAAAAAAAACTGGATGAAAAATTTACCGAAAAACACTGTCTATATAACCATAACAAGGAAACGACCCCTAGCCAAGCACAACATTTAGCCATTCCTTAAAGGGTTGCTTACACGCCAAGAAAAAACAATTTGTTTCATGTTAGGGATTAAAATGGTGTATCAAGATATCATCAAAAATTGCTATACTTTAGAGTTGCGTAGTGTTTAAAAAAAATAGAAATACGAAGCCCAATTCAAAGTGCCCGCCAGTGCCCTGTGACGTGACAATGTACCGTAAGATGTCGGGGCGGTCAGAAGCTTGGTCAGAATGGAGGCATCGGCGGAAGTCACGTGACTTGTATCACTCCTTGTGTTTACCGCGACCGCGTCTAATTTTTTTTTAAATATTTTTGCTTTCTCCGCATTACCGCGAGCAATCCAAGCAGACAAGGTTTCTTATATTTGTTTTTCATCGCCTATTGGTGATGTAAAGGTAGAAGAAGAGAAGTCAGTGAACCCAGTAAACAAGTTCTACTCATGTTCTTGACAAAACACGCACTTCATGCTCTACGTTTACTTGTACTTGGTACACTCACCAGTTCGTATTCTTTAGCCGGCAGGAATCTTCAGCCTGGAGAGCATCCGATGATTCGACGACCTTGGTGCCTGAACCTTCAGCAATGAGATCGCGCGTGTCGTGTGCTAACAACTCTAATTTCTGCGAGCGTTCTAGTTTTTTTTTATTAATTCGATAGCTTGTTTTCTGTTTAGTATGGCTCTGTACCATTGTACTGATGGCATGCACTCCTACACTGGCTTGTACTCGCAACGCTTTCATCATTGACCTCCAAAACGGCGCTCCACTGACTCTTCGTTCTAAACTTTTACCCGGTAAGCAAAGTATGGATGCAACAAGCCGCGGTCATCCTGATCGCCGGTTGAGCTCAATTAATCCACCTCTTTTGGCAAAAGTGGTACCCCGTGCCGGAGGATTGTCTTGGTAGGAAACTCGAAGATGCACGCAAACTAACCAACGGTGCAGCGATAAAAAGCTAGTGGAACTGAAACTTCGTTTTCTACCATCACTCGTGGAGATAACCAGAATATCAATAAAAGAAAAAAAAGTCTTAGGCACGGTCGTGGAGAGCACGAAGAGTGATACTCGCGTGACTTCCGGTGAGCCCACTTTTAGTGACGTAGGTCGATGCCTCCTTCCTAACCGCCCGCGACACCTTGCGGTACACACCTTGCGGTACACATAAATGGTGCCGTTCTTTACGTTGGGCAGGAGCTTCATCTGAGAATGTGGGAACGCTTGCCAGACAACCTATACCACCCCTACACCCACACACACCCCACTCCTTTCAGATGGGCTGCAAATCACGCGCTCAGTAGTCAGCACTGAGTGAATAGCTTATATATACATAACTTATAGGTGTCGACAGTGCTGGATATACTGACGGTTATTTCCAATTTTGTGGTTCCCTCGAGCTACTACATTTGCGGTGTGAAACTAACCCTTGATAACACAGAGAACCAAACGCTGGTGGTACATAAAATACCGGCAAGCCACGAATGACGTTACAGGTAAGCTGTGTATGGAGGGCGCACAGTCCCTAGTTCACTTAAGGCCCCTTCATGTTTCAAAAGTAGTGCAAGGTCCTTCTGTTCACGAAGCACGTGCAACGTGCAGCCCTTGTGAAGATCATGGCGGCAGAGCGCAGCACTGAGCCTAGATTTCAGACACCATGTTCTTCCTGAAGTGGCGCGCGGCACGTGTCTTGTGCATTTCGAACACAATGAATGGCGCCACTTTTCCCAGGATAGAGGGGCTTTAGGTTCACTAGGCAAGCTTGCCGCGCGTAGACGACACCAAGCGGCAGCGCTCCCAATTACTCTACCCATGGCATGTCTCATGAAAGTGTTCTCCTGCTGACTGCGCTCCTCAGGCTATTCGATTCGTCCGGTGTAGTGTTTCGACCGGAGCGCGTCGACCATGAGAACTGGTGAGGCTGCGCGAGTACACAACAAGCATTGCACTCCTGCCGACAGGGCAGCAGAAAGTCTGTGCATTCCGCACTGCCGCCGCACGTAAGCGTTCACGTGGTGCACGTGCAGAACTTCACCATACTGACCCTAATGCCGATGAGCCCGTGTCGATACCCATCGAGATCTACACCACATGCCTTACGCACGGTGGCCTTACGGGGGCCGCTCCTGTCCAGAAACTAACCTGTATTCTAGTAAGCTGTACCGGCGTACTGTGCTGCATATGTGTATTTGGACCACCAGGGGGCCAGCGTCTTCCGGTGGACTTCCCGCGCACGCCGCGCCATTCTTTTTCTTCGTCTCGTTCCATGCAACCGCCATGAGGTTCAGACTCAACATGTAACCTAATCAGTTAATAAACAATATGTGACTTCGTGACAAGTACGTTTCCCTCACGGACGCAACACTGGCGACGAGAACGAACCCCCACCCCCCCGTGGTGGCCGAACCAGCCGAACGAGCAAGTTACTACTACTCGGAAAACGGTGAGCGTCCAGCTCCAAGCACAAAATGTCGCAACCAACGTCGGGGCCGACATTTGGAACACTTGCTGCTTTCGATGAAAGCGTCGAATCATGGATCAATTACGCCGAACGGCTCGAAGCATTCTTCGAAGCGAACGCCATCGTGGACAGTAAGAGGAAACGTTCAATTTTAATCACGTCGGTGGGACCCGAAACTTACGCGCGTCTGCGAAGCCTCTTGGCGCCTAAAAAGCCAATGGACGAGGCCTACGAGGAAATTCTCAAGGTCTTCGGACAGCACCTTAGCCCGGAGCCCTCGGAGATCTACCAGACCTACCGTTTTCAAACACGGGTTCAAGGGCCGAACGAAAAGGTGGCAGACTATGTCGCCGAGCTCCTGAAGATCGCAGACAACTGCAACTTCGGCGCTGCGCTCGAGCGGAACCTCCGCGATCGCTTCGTCATCAGACTGCGCGACAAAACTGTGAAGAAAGTGCTACTGGCTAAACCTAAGACCTTGGACCTGAATGAGGCGCTCGGAATCGCAATAGCTGCGGAGGTGGCAACGGAAAGCGTCACCCAGCTGCCTAACGCGGCCCAACCCTTGCCGCAAACGACTGAAGTCCGCGTTATGCAGGCCACGGAAAGGAAAGGACGCTTTCAAAAGAAAACCCAGCAGAAGTCTCAAAAGAGCTCAACACAACCTTGAATACATTGCGGCGACAGCACACGCACTCCACCCAACTGTCCTCACAGATGACAACATGTTTCAAGTGCAACAAACAAGGGTACCTGGCAAGTGCTTGCCTGGCTTACCAGCGGAAGCCAGGACGACCCCAACAGTTTCACGCACACACCTTGTCGACGGGTGAAGACTATGCGGAACCAAGCGATCCGTCGCAGCACCTGTACTCGGTGAATACGGCACCGTCAGCTGTTCAACCGATTGTCAAGCCTCTCCAGTGGGGGCAAGTGACGTTAAACATGATCGTGGACACTGGCTCACCCGTGTGTGTCATCTCCAAAGACACATATAGCAAACATGCTGCTTCATGGCCTCCACTCAGTCCAACGGACACGAGTCTATATTGCTACCTTGGAAAACTGCCAGTGGTGGGAGCCCTGCACCTACCAGTAAAAAACGGCGACAAGCAAGCAAACAGTGTCTTGTATGTGGTGGACTATCCGGGCCCAATTCTGTGTGGTCGCGACATGATCCAGGAGCTACAGCTTCTGTCTGCTGAACACGTCGGCAGCCTGCTGCCCTCTGACAACAGTGTGGCAATGACAGTCAAAGAACTAAAAGAAGAGTTCAAAGACCTGTTCGAAGAGGAGACAGGCCTGATGAAGGGTCCCCCTGCACACCTCAACTTGCGGAAGGATGTCAACCCCAAGTTCTTGAAAGCACGCGGACTTCTATATGCACTGCGCGACAAGGTGGCGGCAGAGCTGGACAGGTTATGCAGCAGTGGAATCTTATCACCAGTGCCTCATGCCAACTGGGCTACCCCCGTGGTACCAGTCACGAAGAAGGACGGCGGAATCCGAATTTGTGGTGACTTCAAAGTGATTCTCAACACTGCTTGTGACTTGGAGCAGTATCCGCTTCCACGAATTGAGGATATGTTTGCATCTTTGAAAGCTGGCTAATGGTTTTCCAAACTTGACTTGCGAGACGCATACTGTCATGTCGCTTTGGACGAGGAATCCAGCAACGCGTGCGTCATCAACACGCACAAAGGACTGTACTGCTATAACCGCCTTCCGTACGGCATCGCCTCTACACCTGCATTATTCCAGAGGAAGATGGAGAACATTCTTCATGGGATCCCAAGGACTCAAGTCTTTTTGGATGATGTCCTAGTCGCTGAGGGACCCCACGATTTTGAAAAGACCCTCTGGAGAGTGCTCAGTACACTCCGGAAAAATGGCATCCGCCTAAGGGAAGACAAGTGTGAACTCGGTTGCGAACAAGTCGCGTACCTGGGTCACCGGATCAATTGAGAGGGACCTCATCCATCAGAACAAAAGCTCGAAGCCATCATGAAGGCTCCAGCACCACGGAACCTACACGAGCTTCGTTCCGTTCATGGGATTTATCAGCTACTACAGAAGGTTTCTACCTCAAATGTCCCAGCTACTGGCACCACTCTACAACCTGCTCCGTTAAAATGTGAGGTAGAGGTGGGAAACCAAGGAAGATGCAGCCTTCAACAACGAAAAGCAGACACTTCTGCGGTCAAGGTCTCCTAGTGCACTACGACCCCACTCAGGAACTGATCTTGGAATGCGACGCATCTCCGGAAGGCGTTGGAGCGGTGTTGTCGCACAACGTCAATGGGGTCAACAAACCCATCGGCTTCAGATCCAGGACACTCACCAGCGCCGAGAAAAACTACTCACAACTCGAGAAAGAGGCCCTGGCACTAATGTTTGGAGTAACAAAGTTTCGTGACTACTTGCTTGGTAGGCCTTTCACGCTTAAAACGGATCATGAGCCCTTGGTAGGGCTCTTCAAAGAAACCAAAGCAACACCAACCACCGCAGCTGCCAGAATCCAGCGCTGGGCACTCACGCTTGGGGCGTACAGTTACAAGATTCAATACAAGCCTGGGCAAGCAAACCAAAACGCAGATGCGTTAAGTCGTTTACCACTACCACATGACCAGCCCAGTACTGAAGACAACAGACTACAGGGAGTGCACGCCCTCGACATCTTGGACACCGGTCCAGTCTCTCGGAAACAGCTGGAAGATCTCACAACGAAAGACCTTGTGCATGTGGTACTTCGAGAGACCATTAAGGAAGGTTGGCCAAGGAAACTTCAAGATCCAGTTCTTCAGCCGTTCTGGCCGCAGAGACACACCTTCTCCTTGGACGGTCTTCTCCTCCGTCGGGGGGAGAGTGGTCATCCCGGAGAAAGCACAAGACGCTTTCCTACAGAAGCTCCATGACACACACATGGGTATTAATGCGACAAAAGCATTCGCACGGTCAATACTCTGGTGGCCGGGTATTGGTCATGCGATCGAAGATGCGCTGCGAGCTTGTACAGTGTGTCAACAGGCTGCACCGATGCCACCAGCAGTAGAACCTCTAGCCTGGCCAGCAACCACTAAACCTTGGACAAGAATTCATGTTGATTACGCAGGACCTATCGATGGTACCATGGTGCTCATCGTGGTCGACAGCTAATCAGGCTAGATTGAAGCACTACCGACAGCCAGCCGCAACTTCAGCAGCAACAGTGGATCACCTGAGAAGTCTTTTTGCCCGTTTTAGACTGCCTGTTTGCTTGGTGTCCGACAATGAAGCACCATTCACCGGATCACAGTTTAACGAGTTCATATCCCTGAACAGTATCCGCCATTTAAGGACTGCACCTTACCATTCACAGTCGAGTGGGCTTGCAGAGAGAGCCGTAAGGACGGTCAAGGATGGCTTCAAGAAACTCTCGGGAGGTTCCCTCGCCACATGTTTGGCAAGATGGCTGCGTGTGCATCGTCGCACTCCATCGGCCACACGAGGCCAATCTCCAGCAGAGCTGATGCTTGGCTTCCGCCCAAAAGTTCTGCATGGACCTCGCCACAATGACGACCAGCGAAACAAAGGACGACACAGTAGGACTCGGCAACCTCAAAGAAGGGAATTCTGTGTTCGCAAAGAACTACGGAGTTGGTGAGCGTTGGGTGCCGGGAGTCATCTCGAAGGTTTTGGGAAACCGTTTGGCTATAGTGGAGACCCACCACAGCTCAATGAGGAGACACATCGACCAGTTCAGGCCGGTTCACACATACAGCGGAGCTTTAAGTTAGAGCTACGTGAGCGCTCCAAGGAGCGCTCATGTCGCGCTTCCTAGCGCGTGATGCATCGCTCGGTTAGCGCTTCAGAAGCGCTCTGTTAGCGCTTCAGAAGCGCTTTGTTAGCGCTTTGTTAGCGCTCTGTTAGCGCTACAGAAGCGCTCTGTTAAGCGCTCTCACGCTCCTTGTGCCGTGCTTGCTGCTGCGGAACAGCGCGTGCACGGCGATTCTTTTGATGTTGTTTTTCCTTTGGCATTGAAAGAACATATTGAGGTATTTAAAGGGAAACTGGAGCGGTTCTGTATTTGAGAGAAAACACTTCAATGGCCTTCAATTTACCTCCAGGATCAGGAATATCGAGATTATTTTTCAATTTGGCGCACGGAGCCTTCAGAAATTCATTTTTAAAGTACAGCCAAAGCCCCTCCTTCCCGGGGCGTGACGTCACAAAGAAGTTTTCGGAATCTCTGCTCTCGCGCATCTTCAGCGCCTGCCAAAGCTATGCACGCGCACTCTGGCTATTTTCAAGAAGGTCAGAAAGAGACGTCACGACTGCCGTCATTGCGGAAAAATATACCTGGCAAGCTTGCCATTGCACGCGCTGCCCACACGAGCGACACGCGCTTGGCGGCCGAAATGTCCTTTTATGACGTAACAACAGGTCGGAAATTTTTCGCGTTTTCTCGCTTTAGTTGCATCTTCGGGGAAAACGAATGTGATATTCAGATTCACGGGATAAAAATACACCAGAATTCACCTCTAACTCGTTTTTTTCAATAAGTGTTTCAGCTTCCTTTAACGCACAAGGTCGGTAGAAGAAGGACAAGACAGAAAAGAGCGCTCTTTTTCTGTCCTGTCCTTCTCTCTCTACCTTGTGCGCTAAATACCTCAATATGTTAGACTACAAACTCGCCCAAATGTCAACTTTACTGCATTGAAAGAAGATGAAGTAAAATAGCCGCTCTCAAAGCAAAGGGTCGGGCAGGCGGTCCAGAGCCATGGACTCTGAGCGAGTAATTGATTGGGTACGACCTCATTGCTTTCTATTCGTGATACGTGACCCTGGGTTCAAAGGCACGCAGTTCAAACTAATCGCCTTCGAAAGAGCTCTGTGTCTCGGTCCCTCAGCCTAGAAACAATGTTCGCCGGGTACCCGTCGGTATCTCGGTGACGAAAGATTTCGCGCACCGAAAAGTCTCTTCTGGGAGTTATGCCGTCACCACACATATGCACTAATCGCGTATGTAAGAGCATTTGTCGCATTTTTATTTCAGCGCCCGGCATGTCCGCCATGGTGCTGCTGATGCACACCCAACCACAGGAACCGAAACCGCAGTGCACGCGCTAAACCGCAGCACCGTGGTAAGCAAGAAGCGCTACAGAAGCGCTAACACGGCGCTACAGAAGCGCTAACAAGGCGCTACTGGAGCGCTAACAAGGCGCTACTGGAGCGCTAACAAGGCGCTACTAAAGCGCTAATCACGCGCTATATTAGAACGAAGTCACGCGCTGGAAGCGCCACATGAGCGCTCCTTGGAGCGCTCACGTAAGCGCTAACTTAGCGCTCCGCTGTATGTGTGACCAGGCCTTTACGCACCCCACACCACAACTCAGCTGTTCCCGAGACTTCTGTGGATCGGCCACCGGCCCCCAGCCTTTTCGACAGTATACTGGACAGCCGACCTAAAATTCGATCTACCCCATTACGAAGCTCGGTTCGAACACGCAAGGTACCAGACCGGTTGGACTTATAGCTAGTGTGGGGGAGTGCTGCCATAGCCTCCTCTATACGGAGAAAGCCTGGCACGTCGCGAAAAAAGTGGCCGCCGAAAGTAGGAGAGGAGGGGCGGGGAATCAAGAGCGGAGGGAAGCTAGACTGCTAGCGCCACACAAGAGCGAGCGGCCAAACGCAGAAACAGTCTTTTCGTTTTTTTCCTCTTTTTTTTTTTCGGAATCGCGGAGAAGAGAAAGTCAACGTCAACCCTTCTTCTTCGCCGTCCCTGCGTCCGCATCTCCGCAGCGGTCCCGGTCGTCGCTTTCGTTTGCGTTGGAGGTTGTGCGACGAACTGCCCGGAAAGGTCGGTATCTGGTGCTTGGAGCGTTCGGCGATTCATGGGCCATATACTTCGTTTCACCTTAGGTTTGAACGAAGTCAAAGATATACTTCGTTTGATCTTACGTGCGAGCGAAGGCAGTGCTAGGCGTGCGAGCCGAGCACTCATACGTTCGCTGCTTTGCACGCGCGCTTATCCAGTTAATGATTTTCCTCGGGCTATCCTCTCATGCTTATAGCTTCGCCTTCGCTCCCACATAGGACTAAACGAATATAGAAGCGCGAGACCGACGCTTTGTGCATTGCTGCTTTGCTCGAGCGTGCGTGCGATGCAGTAACGCAAAAAGCGCTGGGCTCGCGCTTCTAGCTTTGGTTTCGCTCGCACATGAGGTGAAACCAAGTAATATGATACGCAACTTTAGCTTCCGTGAGAAACGAGAGCAACTCGCGTTTTAGTGCTAAGGACGAAAAAATAAAACGTGAAGGACACGGACAGACATGCACACAGTGTAGATGTCTGCACCTGTCATTTACGTGTTCACTTTTGTAATTAGCATACCTTATCAGTCTTCGTCGCTTACTCAACGGAGGCTCGAGCGGTAGCAGCGTCCACAATAAACATTTTTACTACTACTTTACGAACTGTTTACATTGTTGCGCCTGTAGTCCAGTTGAAGCTCATACACGCGACGTTCCAAATGTGGCTAATCGGACACTCCCACTGAAATGACGGTCCTCGGCACCTGGGCGTCGAAACTACTCAGTCAAAACTGTTTGGTTCTTCCGCGGCACGACACGATGGTCCGACGACGGCGCACTCCGCTGGCACACCGACAACTCTGCCGACGCCGCCGGCATCGTGCATTGTTGCCAGCGCCCTTTCGAATCGCCGCCGTCGCCGCAGCCGTTTCTCCCGGAGTACGAAAACGACGGTGACGAAAACACAAAAACAAACGTGGTTCGGGGAGCGGCCGCTCATGACCCAAGCGCTCGCAGTCTATCTCTGCCCTTTCTGCTCTGCGCTACCATATTGGTCACCGCTTCGCGCGCTTCTCCTCTCCTTTTTCCTGCGGCCGCTCGCCCTATGGCTTCGCCGTCGATGTGCCAGGCTTTCTCCGTATAGAGGAGGCTATGGTGCTGCATATCTGTATTTGGACCACCAGGGGGCCGGCACGTCTTCCGATGGACTTCCCGCGCAACGTTTATAGATACTTCTCCAGTTCCCGAACTGCCCCTCTCCAGGCGGGCGCGACCGATCCCTAGGGACTGCGAGGGCGCTGCGATCGAAGCTTGCGCGTGTGTGCCGGCCAGGCCAGCTCCGGTTACGTAGTTGGGCTTGCATTTTCGCTCGCTGTTCGCGCTGTTTGTTACGTGATCTGTTGGTTTTCTGCCCTTCGAGTGTGTGATTGCTTTCGACGGTTTGTGATACGACGTTCGTTGTGACGTGACGTATGCACTTTTTCGCACGCAAAAAGTGCCAAGAAAACGATAGTGCCATAAGGGCCCAAAGAGAAAGGAAAAAGGCCAAGCTTGCATAGTGGAGCTTTAGCTGTAACAGGCTTTGTTTTGCGCTTGATTTGAAGCCCTTTTTTATTTTTTGCAAGTTAGCAAAATAAAATTGATTGTGTTACGGCTAGTGTAATGTGTTGTGAATGAGCAGTTTCTGTAGATACTTTACTAAATTGCAAGTTGAGCAAATCTTCTAAAATAGCATAGGTAAGATCGATATATTTTGTAAGACAAAAAAGAAAAAAAAATGCCCAGGACGGCGCGATTGCGACGCGCAGCTTTTTTTTTCGCGACATTAAATCACTACGTGCGTTCTGTGAATATATGGAATAAATTCATACCGACCGCGCGAACGATCCTCGTCTCGCTCGTTTTTATTGACGACGTGAGGCAACCAAGCATAGTGACAACCGCTGCGGGCCAAGGCTGAACCGCTTGCACGTACGTATTATTTTCGGTGTTACATCATTTGCAAGTTACCTTCTGTTCAAAAACGACCGAAATTAAAATAATAGCGCGTTACTCGCGAAATCAGCCGAGATCCCGGGCTGCAGTAGGCGTGCTGAACATTGCGCGCAAGGGAGCGGCGATCGTCCTGATGGCGCAACCTTCGACCGCAGCGCTGCGGTGGCGGGGACCGCGCCGGGCCGCCTCCTCCCACAGGCGCGCCGAGGAGATACGGAACTGGAGAAGTATCTAT